>CAJQZN010040801.1:33034-98434 GCA_907164685.1 Colias eurytheme
CGCGCTAGAGCTGCTGGCGCGCAGGCAGCCGCTCTACCCGCTCGACCAGCTCTACAAATTCGCAAGAAATCCTTTTCCAAGAATTTATCTGCAACCATTTACCGACTGTCATTGATTCATTATTTTAAATCTCTATTAAATTTATATTATCTATATTGTGTCTTTCTCCCTTATGCGAAATCTGCATTCAATTCGAATATCGCAGCTGCTTAAATACTTATATCATTTCAAAAACTAAATCAACAATTTCATCCACAGAGCCAATACAAGTTCGTGTGCGAGAGCATCCAGTCAGCGTACTCGCTGGGGCTCACGGGCCCGCCCGAGCCGGCCAACTGATAGCTACTGCTCCCCTCGCGGGATCCGTACGTGCGGGCTATGATGGCCGTCATCAGCGCGGTCCGGACTATGTGTTGTGTCAAAGTGTCTAGGTGACAAACACTTGAGTAGTGTGTGTGTAGTGTAAACCGTGCTGGAAGTGGAGCGAATCTAAAATCACAATATACAGTTTACACCGCGCTGGAAATGAAGTGAATCTTAATTAGTGTGAGTGAAATAGTATACTGTTTGGCAACATGCAAGCGATGATTGCCGTCATCAACGCGTACGGACTATGTGTTGCGTCACAGTGTTCACGACCAACATTCAAGTATGTAGTGTGTTTATGCACCGAGCTGGAATTAGAGGGAATCTAAATTACTGCGAGCGAGATGGCATACTGTCGATTGGCAACGTGCGAGTGAGACAGCATGCTGTTTCAAGATTTGTCCATCTATTGGCGCGGGTCATAGTGTCGATCCTTCCGAATTATACGAATATTGATTAAGGAATGTTTTTATAAACCATAGAAAAGATTGATTCGTTGATTGAATTTATCAATCCATCCATTCAAAATTGACATGGATAGTGTTTTTCGTTATTTCAAACTTTAAACACAATTACTTGTGTACTTTTTTGTTAAGATGTATTTGGACTAAACATTTATTTTACATTTAATTAACTTTTGATTATAATATAAATTATCCTGTTTGAATTTTGTGAACAAAATATAGTATTGAAGGATAGTTCTAAAACAGGTGAACAATGGAATTTGTCCAAATACATCTAATTACAATAATGTGTAATTTTGGTAATTTTTACATGCTCTTTGTATTTTGTAATTTAAATTGGTACGCACATTTGTCTTTACATGTTTGTTCCAAAATATAAGCTATTTTGTAAATTTTAACTCCAGTTTGTTTTACAGTCATAAGTAATCTCGAATAACTCCAAAAGCGAAAGGACATATCAAAAATATTCTAGCAGTAAGAATGACTATTTATTTTGAAATTTATTTATTTGTAAATTTAGTTTAGCCTTTGATAATCAAATGAAATTTAGGTTATTTTTCTTGCCACGAATTTACTAATCGTTTTAAGTGCTGACAACTTTCGGTTTTGTAAATTTCTTATCTGTGCCATTTGTAAATTTAATTTTCTTTAATCGTGTACCTATATGTGCAGTATTAATTATACGTAAATATATATAATGTTTGAAGTGTTCATTGTTGGGGAAATGGGGCCCAAATGTAAGAAAATATGAAATTCAGATTTTTTTGTAGTATGATTCGATTAATTATTTTATCATTTGATATAAAATATTATTTTCTAGATTTCATTACATTTTTCACGTTTTCCCATTGGAGGAAGAATTTCAAAATTCTATAAATGTGTATTTTGTAGATTTAATATTTTGATGATTTGTTTATTTTTAAGGCATACCGCCTTAAATACACAAATGTTCAGATAGATTATTTCATTAACAACTAAACAGGAAATGCTTCAATTATTTAGTTTATAAATAACTACTAGTTATTGATATGTGATTTTTATTTTTACCGTTTGTCTTTACACCTACAAAATGTAACACTTTCTCTGCCATATTTAACAATATTCTAAACTTGATAATTATTTTTAAATGTATCTTTTGAACTATTTATAACAGCACAATTTTTGTATTGCCATATTTTTTTATTTTATTATCATATTATAATATACTTAATCATAATGCACGTGTGTATTTATAAGATCCTAATAATATGAAAAACAAAACTCCGCCCCTTTATATCGTAAAATAACTAGCTGTAACATTTAATAATGTAAGGTTTATATTATTATCACAGTTATGATTTCCGAAAATATATTTTTGTTACTAATTTTATTTACTTTAATACAACTAATCATAGTTTTAACTATATATTTTTTTTATTTTTTGTAGAACCTTTTTTGTTTACAACGAAGTAGTGTAGTATGTATAATATTATTCTAATATTTATTGTATAGGTATATAGATGTATGATAATAGATATCTACAGGTTTTTATAACATTTTGAACTAATAAAAAAATCGTAAGTAGAATACAGTAATACACCGCAACATTATATAACGAAATTTTTAGACAGGAATGGAGATATTTAAAATAAACTTATAGGTACAATTTCTACAAAATTATTCTTCAATTTTATTCGAAAAACTATGATCAAACAAACATCATCATCATCAAACAAAACTTACGAATTCAGTTACAAAATTTATAATAGACGAAAGTTTATATCATCGGGAAGTTTTTCAATTGAAAAAATTATTAGCATCCATTTCGTCATACCCAGTTGATGTGATAGTTCTTGGGAGCAAGTAAATTACATAAGAAAATTATTAAGGGTCGCTCTATCTTAATATAATATATAAATCTCGTGTCACAATGTTTGTCCTCAATGGACTCCTAAACCACATAACCGATTGCAATAAAATTCGCACACCATGTGTAGTTCGATCCAACTTGAGAGATAGGATAGTTTAAACATGTAGGTACCACGGGCGAAGCCGGGGCGGACCACTAGTAGTTTTTTAAATATCTTTCTTTTGTCCACATACTTAAAAATTGTCTTTTTTTGGATGATAGAAAATGTCAATTATCATAATTGATTATTTTACTGCGCAATCTTAAAACTAAATGGTTTTCTATTTGCAAATTATTATTTTCAATTTTATATTTTTCATATTGCATATTATTATTTCGTTCTTTTGTTGTACCTTTATGTATTTTTGCAAATCGAAGTTTATTAGTTACTCAGAAATTGACTTCATTTATATTGTAGTTATAACTTAGCATCATTTTGTGTCAATAACATTATTTTCTGCCTGCAAAACATTGATTAAATGAATTGAGAAATAAAATGAGGCCTTCATACTAGTTTGAAGACAAAATAACTGATGGTTAAATTATGATCAGTTTGTATGATTTATGTCATGCAAAAGCACGTGGGTGTTCACAAACATCAGTCGTTTTGTTTTCAAAACTGGGTTACACAACGACACAACTATTTTTATAAGTACCTAATGTAATATTGATAGAATTCGAAAGTGTTCGTGTCCAGAAATAGTGTTTTATCCAGCAATGCGTGACTCATGGTTTCTACTACATATCTTAACAATTCTTTGCAAAGCGGTGAGTACACTGTGCGTGTATGTTTACACTTGCACGTCAACTATAGTGTGTTCACGGCCTAAGTGGTAAATTGAGTGACTGACGTAGCGTAAGCGTTTGTTATAGTTTGTGTTACGCACACCAATATAACTCGTCAAGGTTCAAACTGAATTAGTTTTCAAGTATTTGAATATTTTCGCAATATTTTGATGGGCCCGTCATGATCTGTTATTAATTTTAAAGGCGACAGTTTAGCGTGGGTGACTAAATCGTTGATTGAATGTGCGCTTGAATAAATAAATTCTCATTATTGTTGGCCGTTATCGTTTATCCCTTGTCGTTTGTTTTTATCGACGTTTTGTAAACATTTGCATACGCGGCAATTATTGGAAAGTGATGAATGATGACGGACGATTTATAAAGTCGTAAATTTAGGTATACTTATAGGAGGAAATTAGAATTCTAATCTGTAAAAGTTTTTAGTCTTTTATTTACCAATTGACGAGGTTATATTGGTGTTGGCTGACACAAGACCAGTGTTATATTTCTACCTTGTGATGTCTGAAGTGCTGTGCGAGTTTTTTCTGTGAAAAAATAAAGAAAATTATATAAAATGTTTTGTTTTATTTAAACCTTTAAGATAATTTTCCTGACACACAAGTAATGTTTCGAAATATACTGCTAGGTAGTAGGTTCCCAACAAAGATTTAGATTAACTGTCTACATCATGTAAACGGATATTGCTCTATAATACAAAAATATCAAAAAGTATTTGATTGAAATGAACACATAACCCAATATATTTATGATGTAAAGTAGAATTTCTATGATACCAAACTTCTACCCACAACCAACTATAGTTTGTACAATACCACTACAATTTAAAAATGAAAGAAACAATTCCAGAACTTTTGAAAATGAATTTTAGGGCCCTCTACGAATTACACGTAGCCACTTCATAGTTCATCTATAGGTATCATACATAGAATATAATATTATACATAGGTACTCTAACGCGACCTGTATTATACAACACATCACGTACCGCCATGATGTAAAAATAAAAAATGCTTCATTTTCAAAACTATGTAACTATCTCTGTAGAACTACAAAATACCATACTGTAATAAGTGTAGGTATCAAAGAAGAGAAAAACTTTGTAGCCTTTTCCTTCACTTGTCATATTCACAACGCAACGGTCTGCGCAGAAAACTGAGCAGCCCGGCGGGATTTGTCAAGCAACAGTTGGCTTATATTCTTCATTACGTGTAGGACGTTGGAATGTATAAGTAATCATGTAAAATTGACGCACCATTATCAATGAAATTTAAAATTGGGCTAGTAACAAGGATGGCAAATTGTGATAATTAATGTCCTTCGCGATAATTATGTAAAAATGTAATCTATTTATCATAATTACTTGCCCGGGGGCGGCGCTAAAGTTAAACGTGGCCCATGTTATGTCTGTTACAATGCCTCTCTTAAGTCCTGAGCCTCTATAAAATAAAAGTGAAGTCCCATGTCCCATGTTATGTGTGATTTTCTTTGGGGACAAGTAGGTGATCAGCCTTCTGTGTCCTACCAGACCAAGACATTTTTTTTCTTAGTCTCCACGGGGAATCGATCCCGAACCCCTCGATGTTACGCTCACGCGTCAACCACTGTACCAAGGAGGCGGTCAAGCCTCTCTATAGAAATAGGTAAAAATTGGTGACATCGCATGTCTTCAGAATATTTTAATTCCAAACATTAAGCTTATCTATGTAGTAACTATAGGTACCTAGTACTCGAATGATGACCTTAACATAAAAATTTTAGCTAGCATTGAAAGTGAAATGAGATTATCGGTCTTCGTGGGCGCGACACAGCTTACGTTGCCATGGCAACGCAGCAGTTGTCATAGCAACGCTGAAAGAGCTGCGGTTATGCAACAGGTTTTTCTTTCGAATTTCGACATCTCGATAAACATTACGTTTCTATAGGCATGAGTAGTACCGTACTTGTAATCTAAAGAGTAGTACAAAGACACATTTAATGAATATAATATTTAAAATCAATATGTTAGATACTTTAGATGATTCGCAGTAGGTGTATAAATTTTATAATAAATATTCGATTTGGTTACCATCTCGGTATAAATCATATCATCAATATGTAAATATAGTCTAAAATCAATACAGTAACTAGTTATTACAGCAACAACTGTATTTTTTTTTCGTTTTCTTACGTAGCGTTACCTACCTGATTACAAAATAGGACAATCTCACAGAAATGTATCAATCATGGCGGTCATAAAATCAAATATGGCTCGAACGATTTGATGTATAGCCCCGGGCTACAGGGGCACATAGGGGTTATAAGTAAGTTTACAAATGAGACCGCAGGCAATAATACCTATTCGCTCTCTATAATTAAGCATTTCAATCTCCACTATATACCAGCTACCTACATATTATATAATATTCTCTTTGACGAAAGGAACTCTATTTGGACTTTTATTTTTCTTTCGTTGTGAAATTTAATTGAATTTGAAAAGGTTGAGGAAATCTCAAAGGACATTTACCACAAGAAACCTCTCACAGTATGTATTCAGTGACCTGTTTCCTACAAGAAAAACATCAGTTACGTATAACATTACCTACTTATCAAGTATAGAATCGTACTACTGAAACTCACTCATGTGACTTTGTACATTAAATTTATTACTGAATTGGAATGTTACATTATTCTATTCTAATTTACCTACTGAAATTGAACTAAGTTTTTAACATGCTTAGGTATACATAATATAAAATTAAAAAAATTGAACGATCCACCTTATGAAATTTTGATTACGCGCATTCCTACTGCAAAGTTTGTACTAATGTAAATATAAGTCTATGGCATATATTATAAATTATTAATATTTCTACAAGACATTATGCTCTACTTTTCAAAAAATTACAACATAAAACCCTTTACCACATAACTGTATATCTTTTTTCTCTCAATAACTCTAATTCATTATCAAAGTGAGTCGAGTTCGCAAACCTTAGTACAGGAATCGCCCGCCGTAGTTCACTTCAGTTGAGCTCTCTGGCAGCGTGGGCGCGCCGCCCAGCGTCACACTGAAATACACGCGACGACTAACGATAGCTTTTACGTAAAAACTTTAAAACACCCCCTGTATAGTTTGTGATGTGATGTGCTAAAAAGTGGAGTGTTATGAACTATTAAGTAAAACATTGAGTGTATATTTGTGTGATTTAAAATACTGATACTATTAACTGTTTATTTTAAATGTTTGTGGTGGCTTAATTGAACGTGTATCTTAATGCTATAATCAGTTAGAAAAAGCTCGGTGAATTAATACTACAATACAGTTCAATTTATTTAGAATTGAGTAACGTCTTAGTCACGAAGCAATTATATTTTAATGATAAAAAATACTGGATGTTAACAGCTGTGTTATTCTAAATCCATAATATTTTTTGTGTAGTAATTATTGATCCATTATAGAAGTACTTTGCTAACACGAGATGTACCAACTCAATACGCTTTTTTTGTAATCAATACTTTGTCAATAGACCATAAAAAATGACAATCAAATAGAACACCGACCTTGCCTTAGTGGGTTTACTACCGATTAGTTAATTATTATTTTTATTTGGTCATAGTCGTAGGAACCCATTACACGTGACGTGCTATATAAGTGTAAAGAATAAACGTTAATTAAAATTTAAACATAATGTTGTCATAATGATGTGCTTCACTTCAGACAACTAATTCTTAATTGTTTTGGACAAAAAGTGCGGTTTTATCTACCACTTGGACTCATATAGCGTTATGTAAAAAAGCTGAACAAATCTCCATAGTTTATGCACAATTTAAATGTGATTCGATAATGTTTCACGATGAAGCAATGGCAGTCGACATTCTGTTGTGTTGTGATTCTCATATGGCCGGGGAAAGACGCTAAACCTGACACAGTAACCGAAATAAATACAAGGTTACAAGGGCAACATGGACTAGAAATTGATTCAGTAACTATGTCCAGTAGTGCTGTAAGTGTAAACACAGTGAGAGAGATTTACAACGGTGGTACTTCAACGTCAGTGATCGAGACTTTTAAAGAAATGCATTCCACGCTAATTCCAGAGACTAGACCGCAAGGATCTACTGTAAGTATGACATAATATATAATATTGTGATAGTAGGTACGTCTAAGAATAAATAAAAATAAAAATAATTGAACTATTCTATACTGGCCTTCCGCATTGTCTGAATCTTAACATATTAGGTACATATTGAAACCTTTATTTTGAATCACTCTATTAGACAGACAAACAGCGAAAGGACTTTGTTTATATAATATTATGACTATATAGAGCTAACAGCTCAAGCAATTTTGTTATTATCAATAGTGTCATAAATCTATATAAGAATGAATCGCCAAATCTGTTGTTAAGCGTTACTCGGGAACATTTCGACCAATTCGAAAAATTGTTTTAACGTTTTTTTTAAGCCACGAGTTCTTAAGGAAAGAAAACGTAAACATGTGCCACAGGCGACGCGACGCCGGGGGTGGTAGAGCGCTAGTAATTTATAATAAAACAAATGACCTACCTACATAGTTTTTTTTTTTTTAATTAAACTGCATCAGAATATACCTAAGTACCTATTGGCGCGCTATTAACATTATGTTCTTTATAATAATCGCAAAAACATTTCATTTTCAGCTAGATGGTAATGGAATAGAATATTATTCGGAATACACATCCGGATTTTAAAGACACATGCTAAAATCTACAATACTCATGATGTCTGTTTCCGTAGGTTTGCCAATTATAATTCATATCCTGTTTCATAATTTTGAAGAGTAAAAGAAATATTTTAACAAAGCTTCCGTTAATCTTATGCTTGTCTTTCGAAGTAATCTTAGACTAAAAGGTTTTCAAAGTTGAAAAGTTATAATAGCATAGCCCGTGGGCCGTGGAAAAGGTATATTTTTATTGAATAATGAAATAGTCAAGTTTTACATTATTTTGTAATTTGTACCTACTATTTATGTTCTTGTGTGTGGGATTTATCAATCGTTATCAATCATTTTTATACATAATATATCCTACACTGTTCAAAATCTCGATCACCTACGTGTGTACAGAAAATATAATTTCAAATGAATATAATACAATCTATTTCCTTTTATCATTCAGGTCCATAATGTATTTTATTTATTGCTCCTCTAACTAAAATTGTGTAGGTGGAGGTAGCGACTTCATTGAAAAAATCATAATATGTTGAGGCCTTCCTTGATCCTAACATCTATCTTTACGCCTTCCGCACCGATTTATAGCAGATTTTCTGAGAACTCACTGTTCTTTACAATTATCACGTAACAAATTTCGCTAACTGTCGAAGACTCTTTAAAACGGGTGATTCTGACAGTCACTACTGCGATATTTGTTTACTTAAGGCTAATTTTGTTTCCACGATGTTACGGACACGTGTAAGTATTAATCGATAAATAATATGAGATAGTATTGCCTTCTGGTATGTTTTTGGACGATATTAACTCATAAGAACGCTCATGTATGAATATTTTAAAGGAAAATCGATGTTTTATTTCGGTGATGAATGATTTGGCATTCTGCGGGCGTATGAACTTGACGTCGAGATAATATTTTTCACAGGGATAAAACTAATTTGCGTACGTTTTACTTTTTCTTATGAGGACTAGACAGAATCGACTTATAACCAGTATGTTAGAATCAGCTTCTTTACATATTATTTTTGGAATGGAGGGACTTGTAGTTAATCATTTTTATATTTTATTCATGTTACCCCTATTTTGAATCTATCACTATCTATTCACTTATTGTCTATTACAAACTCTAGATAGATATTTTTTTGCACATAAATTATTTTATGTTCATTCTAAAACTGTTTAGTTAATTAACATGATCCATTACCACAAAATCATAAATTTAAATTTTTTTTCTTGTAAAAATAGTTTTCAGGATTCCAAGGACTTTGCTAAGCATAACTAAGTACCAATAAGTACAAAGGATTATGTTCTCAATATAGGATACTAATCTAATGTAATATTATCCAAATACTTATTCGTTAAGCACACACAATAGTAATAAACAGCTAATCACATAACTGAAGAATGTATAAAGAATTTGCGAGTGGTTTATGAGGACGCTTGTGACATAATTGATATCGACTTACGCCCCATTACGCCTTAAATATTTAGAGGGTGGGGCAGTAATACGGGTATATAAGTATACACATACTCGTGTAGCCTTTAATTACTTTCTTTATCCGAACTTTTATTATTTTTGATGTTGCTGTCACTTACAGTTTTTCGAATTTTGTGTATAGTTTAATACTATAAACCGATATAGACGATAGTTAGATAAATTATATTGATACATAATGACTTGTAAGACCTAGACTTCAAGTTCTCCAACATACCTACAGATTTTGAAGCAGACTACTCTTCTTATCAAAAAATTCACTAAGTATTTTCTGTAAATTATTTGCAACTTGCAAAATAAATTTGTTGTCTCCGCTGCAATTAAAATATACAGTATTATAGAATTTTCCTAACTAATCATATTATCTAGGTGCTAAGAGGGGGGTGACGTAATATGTTTCTACTGTAGACGATATGGAATTCTCAACGACCGTTTTATTACGGATTTTCCACTTCAAATTCTCTGGATTAGATACAAGATCCCGCCCCTTTGGAGATAAAAAATCGAGTGTGAATACTAAATTTATACGGTTATCTAATCTACATATATGCATACGTCAGAAACTTGAGTGCCGATCTAAATATATTGAAAATCGACACATAATGGTGAGGATACTTGCGAAATAAATTAATTTATGAGGGTTGTAACATGTTTTGTCATTGATTATTTCTTTAAATCAGGCATTTTAAACAAAGGATACGAGACATCTGAACAAAAACCCAAAACAAATTTTGCTTAATTTATATACACACCGGCACAATTAGCGGAACAGAAACCGATGCGCGAGTACATCGTCTGGGATTTGAACGAATGGCAGCAGGTTCTCTTTACTGATGAGTGCAGAGTTTTTTTTAAATAGATCGATGGGAGACAGCGAATATGGAGACGCAAAGGAGAACGCCACATACAGTCTAATTTTGAACACACAGTGGCTTATGGTGGCGGCTCGATTATGGTTTGGGGAGGGATATGTTTGGGAGCTCGCACGGAGTTAGTGATTGTCACAGGAGGGACCATGACAACCCTCTTTCTAACCTTTCTTAAATCTTAAGCGTAAATCTTAACTCTAAGATGTATTATGATTTTTGTGAATATATTATAGGTGTGTGAAAATTCAACTATTTTCTAAATCCCTTTGTGATATTGCAAACGTAGTATATCGTATTAGTTGTAAGTAGAAGTCTGAGCTCCTGAAAATCAATATGGCTGATCAGCTGATGGCACATAAAATTTGTTTTACAGTAGTATTAACTCTCATAGGAACAAATAAACAATGTTACGATCTCTACCGTCGGGTTGACTCTATATAATTAAAACGGCACCATTAGTTTAACTATGGTATTAAACAAACAATAAACTGCTTTTCTAGTACACGTATTCGAAACTATACTATATAGTAATAGCATTAACTGTTCCATAAATGGAATGAATCGTAAACTATAAGTATCCTTTCAGACCTCAATCGATTAAATGGTAATACCAATCCATGTTTTTCATTATCCGTGTTTTATTTAACATATACTTACAAACATATTTTTCAATCGAACCATATGGTTACAAGTCATAATACGATCTACATCGAGTTTATAACCTTCTATTAAAAACAGAACGAATAGTATTTACTAGTAACATGTTTTACGTCACGTTAATTTTAGATTCGTGTTGTTCTACGATACATTATCCCTGGAGCCCTCTACCTACAGAAATATCGCACTGTTGTTGGGCATGTTTCCATTCAAGTGAGATAATTGTTTGTTTTATTACTGTATTGTGTAGTTATGAACACACGTCTGGATCATGTTCGCTTTTGGAAGCATATATTTTGTGCGTAAAGACGGGCCTTTGTTGGGCTTCTATTTAATACAATATCTACATAATTGAAGAGCAAAGAAACAAAAACAAAAGAGAGTGTCTATTAAAAATAAATTAAAGTGAAAATTATGTAAGAACCTTCAAATTATACTTTTAATATGTAAAATATCAAAGATTTAGACAAAGCCGAGCTAGAATGTTGCGTTCAAAAGCTGTTCGTTCTGATTTTTGATATCTAAAAATTATGAATTATTGTGGAATTAGGAATATTACGTTAAAATATTATCTAACAAAAGGATCCGTATAATTAAAATATTATAATGTATTTTATGAAACAATGTTGAATGTTCAAAGATAATGAATACAACATCAGATTACCCGAAATTTTATGTCAGTGTTTCGGGTCATTTGTAACAGGATGGCGGTTCTACAGGGGTCTTAGTACGTAATGACAAAAAGAAAAATGATGGTCAGAACGCTGATACCGGGTACCTTAAGATACTGCAATATTTTATATTAGAGAATCTTAACATAAAATATTATAGTATCTTCACCGTGTGTGACGCGCTTTATTGTGGCATAAGAATTTTCTTATCGTTTTGCTATGCAAGTTGTAGGTACAATACCCATTATTATTGAATGATATAATCGAAAAAATCCTTTCTGTAATGAAAGAAAATGTACAATTCTTATTAAAGCGTTAAAAGCTTTCATACTAAATTCATTGTACATTTTTCACAGGAAATATTTAATTAGTTTTTTATTTAGATTACGTTTTAATTCTAGAAGTATACTAAATAATTAATCTAATACAATTCTAATTATTGGATTCTATAAAGATTTCAAAATTTGAAGATTATCCAAAGGAGAGAACGAGATCGCAAACAATATTTTAGCTCACATGAAAAAATGCGTAGCAAAAAATCTATTGGTAAACATTGAGTTACAATGTACATATTACGTTCTAGAGAGGACATCGCTACTACACTATTTGTAACACGACTTAGAGTCAATCAATTGGTTTTAAATTTTAATTTATAAGTAATAAGAGGCAGAATATCTACAAAGTGTATGACTCACTCCCCTCCCTCACCGCCGCGCTTTTCGCACAGATTTTGTTCGTGGTGGCCTCTCTATAATAATAACTCAATGTTGGTAAACAGATTAATAAATCTTATAGCTCTATCTAATGAAAATTTCTTCACTACCTTATAGTGACGATTTTCCAATTAAGGTATACACGAGTCTTAATAACAAAATCCTAAAGGTTATTGGAAAATTATGTAACAACTTCCATAGCGAAATTAAGCAATAATTATCCCATATTTATCAATAATTGACATCTACATCACAGAGTATTTATTGAAGGAGACATAATTGGACGTAGGTACGTATATATCTGCCTAAAAGTATACATTACTGCTGACATTACATTATTCAGGAGGAAAATTTAATATGTGAGAAAATATTCTTAGGCACGTGTATACTGTACATGTGGGAGTGTGAACATGATTCAAATATAAAGATAAATGAATAAGGATAAGCAGTATACGTCAATGGTGTAAATCATCAAATATGACTGATCACTGATTTAGTAGAAAATTGAATGTAACACACAAATAGTTGAAGTTTTTACATAAATTTGGACATAAACTTTAAATAGTATTACACTAATACATATAGTATGTATGGTTAACTCTTTAAAACTACGCAACGGATTTTAATGCGGTTTTTTCAATAGATAGATTCACGAGGAATGTTTTAGTATATAATTTATTAAGTTTTGGAGTAAGCGGGCGAAGCTGCGGAAAGAAAGCTATTATATGCAATACATACCATTACCGCGAGCCGAGCTTTTAGTAAAAATCTAGAGTTTGATATAAAAGTGAATAAATTTTGCTGTATAAATTTTATATTAATTTTTATTCTCGTTCACATAGATGAGGAGATTAAAAATTTTTGGCGGTTTGTATGAATACCAATTATGAAGATGGTTGTACCGCAACGTTAATATATGAAAATTTTTATATCACGACCTTAAAGTATTAATATAAAAGATACATACATAGAATAAAATTACTGCTAAAGTAACATTTGTATTTATAATAAACGTATAGATATCTAATCATTACGTATCCACTATCCATCACTTGATTAAATATGTTTAATAACCGCAACTATTTATTGCATTATATTTGGCAATTGTTATTACATAATCATAAAAATAGTTAGGTATTAAAAATTATAATCACGTGTGTAACAGATCGTTTTTAATGGCTCATATTGGTTTTGTTTGATATCTATATCTATATAAAATATAATAAAACTCAAAGGTGACTGATATAGTGATCTATCAACGCACAGCCCAAACCACTGGACGTATCGGGCTGAAATTTGGCATGCAGGTAGATGTTAGGACGTAGGCATCCGCTAAGAAAGGATTTCCCGAAATTCTTGCGGGAACGGGGAGAAACGGGGATGCACGTACAAAGTCGTGGGTGGAAGCTAGTTTAGTTATAAACCTGATTGGATTTAAAAAGTAAATCAGGAGTAGAGCAACTTCGTCGTTTGAGGAACGATCACTGCTTAACAAAAGCCTCCCTCATAGATTTTCCGAATAAACGATCACTGATGATGCAAACTGTGACTTTCTTCCAATCTAAAATCTGTCCAGCTTGTAAGCAATATATCTTAATATATATAAATCTCGTGTCACTATGTTTGTCCTCAATGGACTCCTAAACCACTTAACCGATTATAATAAAATTCGCACACCATGTGCAGTTCGATCCAACTTGAGAGATAGGATAGTTTAAACATGTAGGACCGCTAGTTATCCTAATATAGCAGTGATATTTGTTTATAAAATATTAATGTTTAATAAAAAATTATCACTAAATACTTATCTATTCATGAAAAATAATCAAGAATGCAATTTTAATGTAATTAAGAGATCACGCATCGATAAAATTCTTTTTATTGCAATATAAACACATTTTTATTGAAGGCATTTAGTAATACAGGAGGAAAGTAGAAATTCAAGGGTATAATATTTTAAAGAAATTCTTTAGAAGCCCTTTTTCGGGTCATTACATATTAAATTCTTATTGTGTACGGTCAACATATTAGAACCATTATTTGTTTTTAAGTAGGATCAATATATAAGGACCTCATTGCTTTGGTATACGACCTCTCTAGTTAAGCACTTTGTTGACCTTTTGATCGTTCAATTTTAAATAATACCTAAATAGCATTTCTTAAAATGTAAGCTATATATTGGTTAATTATGTTTATTACGGTCATTTGAGAGGTAAGAAAAGTCAAGTGTTTTAAGGGTAATGTTCACATTATATACGTCTTATTTACTAACTTTTCACAATTTTTCTTATTGTGACATAATCGATAAAACTCGGTGCAAGAATCGCTTGCTCGATATTCACATTCTTTGGTGAAAATATCTATAAGTAAATTGAATACGAAGATATCATTTTACAATATGTAGAGTTAATGTTTTATTTTCATGTGATATTATGTAATTGTAGTTGTTTTGAGGTAATTCTGGGTCAAATAACAGGATAATAAATACCTGTATCTAATAATATGTATAGTGTATATGATTGAATTTTCAATTTTCATTTTCTTGCGAAGGTTAAGATGTCTCTAGTCATCTATAGAGATCCACAGTCTATTTGTACCTGACATGAATATCATTGAAAATTTTCTAAAATTATTCGAACACAATATAGGTAGTCGATTACAATACGGTATAAAAAATAGGTGATAGTAAAAAGTAAATAATATTATTTTATTATTTATGTGCAATGACATTCAATTCAATCATCGTTATCATAATAGTCTATTATCGAGTCGAATCAGTGTACAACTAAAATGAAATCTAATATAGAGATATCGCGACATCGATACAGTTGTTATCAAAACAAGTGTGGATTTGCTTTACTCGTCTCTCAAATCGCGAACCATAAGCAATTGTTTCTAATATAATACGTATACAATTTATCGTAAAACTTTACAATTATCAAGCATTATCAGGCTGATTCGATTATAATTTCCAATTCAATTATGAATGTTAGTGTACAATGTATATTCACGGGCGTATTTTTTCAGCGCAGTGCAAGATCGCGGGTGTCAAGTGTAGTGTTTTCTGTTTGTTTTTCATGTGTTTGTTAGTGAGATGTGATCAATTGGAACATGAGTTAATGCACAGCATGCACAATGCTCGGCATCATGATATGCCTATATTCCATGTGAGTGTTTCCTCTTTCCATGAAAAGAGTATTTTCTGATAATGTAAACAAGCTTAAATTAGGAATGTGAGGAGGAATGGTACTGAAATAAAACATGTACTGATGCTTTTATATTGACTAAAACCATGGTGTTAGTTCATGTGTCATGACAACAAAAGAAAATCTTATATTGTGATCTTAAACATATGTTTTTATTTATACACGCACTCGAATTGTTACATTCGTCTAGGAGCTATTATGCCACAGATGTCTGATACAGATATTTCTTGCACACACTTCAAAATCTCTCAATAAATGATAACTTTAGTTCACTGTCTTACATGCATTGACTTTATACATGATTGCAGTAGAAATTTAACTAATTTTAACCTTTACATTACATAGTACTTAGACTAGTACAATAATTATGTTTGCTTATAATGTCACCGTGCAAACAAAACATGAATGTAATGAAACGTATTCCTTTATAACAAATAAATGGTTTAAAGGTACTTATGTCGTATTATCTTTTAATATCGGAATGATATCTAACGCGTACATTGTTTGCTGATTATGGCAGAACTACGATACGGATTATGAATGGACTTTATCAATGAATGTGCCAAATATTTTTAAAATTAAGTACATAATAATATTTCTGTATATTATGTGCTTTAAAATTATAATCATTGAGTTCAAATTATGGCTTCATTTAAGACTCGTTATGAAAAATGAAAGTGAATCACATAATCAATATTATTATTATAGGTAGATAAAATAATATCTACCAAATTATTAAATTAACTCAGAAGTTGGCAACAAGAGCTTGGAACAAAAAGAGACATGCCCCTGCGGACATATGGAAAATTTTGTTTTGTTGTTTTTGTAAATAGGCTTTCATTGGACAGTATGTAAGCTGTTGAAAGGCTTTTCCTTTCATACCTACGTATTATGTGTAAAGTATTTTTGATTTTGTTTCAACATAGGTACGTGTATATATTGTACTTTAATTGGAAATAACAAATTAATTTGTTTTGTAATAAGTATATATTCGTTGAAACTTTTTATCCATATTAAAAGTCGCTCTACTATTGCTCTACCCAAAATTGAATTGACATTTTAATTGATGGTCTCCGCGTTTTTCTTACTTTAGAATTTTTTATGTATTATGTACATTGGATAAAAATTAAAAAGGCTGTTATTCAGCTTTATTATAGGTATAATTTATGATTTTGAGACTAAAGTAGAGGGCGCCGATTATTTAAATCGAATCTCTTCAACTTTCTACAAACATACATATACATATTAAATTATTGACGACCAAATAACTTAACTTTATAATTAAGTCCACATGATACCACATTCCTCATGAAAGGGGAACGAAATAGATGGATATTTATATTCACATTCCTTCAGTAAACATATACAAGAATACATTTATAAATAAATACATAGATAAATTATTTATCAACAAGAAAGGTCCGAAATGTATATAATAACGAAAATATATTTAATTATCTAATCCCATTATTTATCAATCAAGCTATCAGACGGAACTCATGTTGTAGTCATTGATTAAATATGTTATTACGTAGTATATTTATAACGATAGACAGATATTCATTCAATTATCTGAATTTTTAAAAATTTATATTTTGTCCAAAACGACACTTGATTTTTTTTCTAGTTAATAGTACACGAATGACTGGTATAATATAATTTTATGATCGTAACAAACATAATACATACGTAATTTCGTACAAAATATGAATACACTGTAGTAGGTATAACCCAGAATTAATTGCCATTTCTTTCAGTATGTATAAATACTGATAATAATAATAAAAAAAAATATATTCGTAAAAATGTAAAGCTACAGTACTTTCGTACTTATAAAACGTAATTTAGCATTCTAATCAGGTTAATAGCCGTAATATTCTTTAGAAAACCGAACTAATCAAGAAATTTAATTAAAATATAAAATACCATCATCACTTACTATTGAAAATCACCTTTGTTAACCTCTTATCCAATTTCCAAATGTATTTTTAATGTTTGCTATCGTGCGGGTTTTAGATATTCGCGATAACTGTAAACGGATTAGCTGTATCAGATCGTTATCAACAATTAATTAATAATTATAAATTATAGATAGCTCAAGTATCGCTTTATGTCGTACGTTGCTAAATTAACTATGACATTGTTTATTTTACTTGCGTCAGTACCTGGGAACATTTTAATTAATTTAAGTCCCTTTTACAAGTAGATGTAATTAATATAAAATGGGATTGGGCATATTGAAGGAATCTTTATTGGAAGAACCGTAAAATGATTCTTTAGCTTCAACATACACATTTCAGGTTCGTTTCATCTTTGAGTCCATTCAATCTCGAAATTCAAACATTTTTTTATTCAATGCTGTTTTATTTTCGATGTTCTCCTTGTTATTTTTTCACATTATCATTGGTATTTTTTATGATAGTTTTAATAATAATCGTTTTATGAATTATTTGGTTTATCCAAAGTACATTTAAAATGTGTATTCAAACGTAATAATAATTCAAATCACGCCGCCATGAAGTTCCATAAATTATGAAAGCTTTTTGACATCAAACTTGATCATTTTCTGAATAAATTTGTATTATAATTTTGGGGATATTGTTATGCTTATCTGTGAGATTGTAATGCAGAGTCATGCTAAGTTTGTAAGAAATTTGATTACTCATTGTCCTCTATGAATTGGTTACCATTTAACATACTTGAAGGTAATATGTATGAAATATATTATTACTAGTTAATACCTACTCAGGAGTTAGAGTAGTTCGTGCTGAATCTTATTAAATATAATATACAATCTACCGATATAAATTTCTGGAGGTATCTCGGGTGGCCGAATTGGTCAGGCGTCCGCCCCGGATTGGTAGAAAGGGTTCGAATCCCGCCTGGTGATCAAATTTTTTCTTTTCTTTAAAGAAATCCTACTACTATTATAAAGGCGAAAGTTTGTAAGTATGGATGTAATGGATGTATGAATGTTTGTTACTCTTTCACGTAAAAACTACGGAATGGATTTGAATGAAACTTTACCACAATATAGCTTATACATCAGAATAACACATAGGATAGGTTTTATCCCGGAAATCCCACGGGAACGGGAACTATGCGGGTTTTTCTTTGAAAACTCGGACGAAGCCGCGGGTGGAAAGCTAGTATATAAAGTGAAAAATTTGAATGCGACAAATATCAAATTTAAGTCTACCGATGTTCAAAGTTGGATTAATAGTGACAAGTAGGTATCTCACCCTATAATTGTTCATATTTCACATAGGTCTTATACAAATTTTCAACGGTTCTTTTTCATTTGTGTTGAAAGAGAAGACATAAATAATCCTATTACTATTATAAAGGCGAAAGTTCGTAAGTATGGATGTATGGATGTTTGTTACTCTTTCACGCAAATACTACTGAACAGATTACAATGAAATTTAGCACACATATAGAGGGTAACTTGGATTAACACATAGGATAGGTTTCGTCCCGGAAATTCCACGGGAACGGGAACTATGCGGGTTTTTCTTTGAAAACGCGGGCGAAGCCGCGGGCGGAAAGCTAGTAAATAAATAAATAATGTAGATTGTAGATGCTCAGTTTATTCAAAGTTTATTTTATGCGAATAGAGTAATTAGAAAGGGATAATTCATTCATATGGTACGATTTAATTTGTACGTTATATTTTAATGAAATTTGGGAGATATTTGGATAAAATCTATACAGTAGACTTTTGAGAGAATAAGTAAATAAAATGATATTAAAAAACTTAGTTATTGTATTAAATTATATCACCATCCATATTCCATACTACATTCTATTCCTTAAGTGGACATCTAAGAGAAAGTTGCCTCCCACGCCTTTTCACAAATTTGTCAAGGGCAATATCCGAACACGTGTAATAATATTATTATTTAATAGTACCTAAGTAACTATTTTAATATTAAATATCGTAGATTAATCTTAAGATTAATTTCTATATATTATGAAGTTGTATATTATATATCTACTAATATTATAAAGAGGAAAGGGTTGTATGTATGTATGGTTTTCACGCATAAACTACGGGACCAATTTTGATGAAATTTGGCACAGATAATCTTTAGACCCTGAGAAAGAGCATAGGCCTTTACCTTTTATTGCGAAATATGTACCACGGGCGAAGCCGGGCGGACCGCTATATACCGTATCTATATAATTTCGATTCAAAAGAGCTTCTAAAAAACGAACGTCTACACGATTAAATGGACGTTGGTGTTTAAAGTTTAGTTTGACTTTAATTCAATGACGAATAAGCTTTGAAACTAATTATTATTATTTTTTTATTATTATATCAGCCTGTCGTGTCCCAATGCTGAGCAAAGGCCTCTCCAAGTCGCTTCCACGAATCGCGGTCTTGTCCTAATGAGAACCAGTCATTTTTAAATTGGTGAAGTTCATCTCGCCATCTCTTCTTCGGCCTGCCGCGACGTCTTCTATGTGTTCCTGGGCTCCACAAAGTGGTTATCTTGGCCCACAGTTCGCAATAAATATTAACCTATTTAATATAACTTTTATTGTAGGTATGGTATCATAAAACACAGTAGGTATTGTATTTTATATATTTGTACAAAAACGACCATAATATAATAACTGCATTATATATTATATCCAAATGAAATTATTGTTTTTATACATTTCCTATTTAGATAACATGAAATTTGATCAATTCTGACTAGATACAGTTATATCATTATATGTAAGCAAAATTATGTTATTTACTTAGAGTACAATAAAATAAACTTCTGAATATCAATTTCCATGAAGAAATATTTCATCGTAGCAAGTAAAATTAATAAATTCTTGAAATATTATTTTCTCGCATATTGGCTGATGTTAAGACGCTTTGAATTTCACTCATTCAATACATAAATACTTTGAATTGTGGTTTAGAAATTTATTCATTTAGTACATTCATTGGTCTATAATATTAATTTAGGGAAGACGCGTATCCTTGCTAATTGCTATGGCATGTATATTGTATACAGCTACAGTATAACATATTTTGTTCTTACCGCACTGCCGGAATAGTCAATTTTCTGACATGCATTTTAGAATTTAGAAAGAGGCTGAAAGTTTAAATTGCATTCGTATTGCATTGTTAATTAATTCGACAAATCAAGGATTTTGAAGCATTATGAATCAACTGAATTTTTTACAGTATTTCGACTGAAAATGACATACCAGGATCTCTCGGCACTAATATAGAGAGGCGTGGTTATAAGGTTTTCTCAATGTAAATATACACCTTTTTTCAGATAATTTACAATTTTTCTTATTTTCTTTAATTACAAAAATTATTTCATTTTCTTCAGTTATTGTAAAGCATGAGCGATGGAGTTATGATTGCTTATAGTTATCAATATTTATAGGTAGTTTGAGTAATTCAAAAGTGATATATAAAGTTATTGAATACCTAAGGAAAATTTATAACTGCACCAAACAACACACTCGACGATCTATCATAAAATGGCGTTTTACAAGATGACGGCATTAGTCCCGAATTTCGCCTCGAGCCGACTGTAACGGGTTAACGGCATTTGATGATAATATTATGTCCTGGAAATATTATTTTTGGCCTTATTAATTTTTTAGTAGATCTGAGTAGCTATATAAAAAGACAAATTATGTCGGGTCATAGTCTATACCTACCTGTGATAATAGTCTAATAACAATTAAGTATTACGTACTAGGTCAGCCCCGGCTGGCCCGTGCTGCATGTTTTCTTTTTCTCTCCATAAGAACCATCCTCATCTCCAATACTTCAAGGAATATTACTTATAATTTTTTTTTATCAAAATTGGTTCAGCCGTTCTCAAGTTTTGCGCTCAGCAGCACATTTGGTGAGTCATTCTTATTATACATATATAGATTGGTATCTTAGAATAAGAAAAATTTAATAAAACAGTCATAAAGCAAAGTAAAGACTTGTATGATTAACGAATGAACAAAAAACAACATCCAAAGTGTGCGGTTATTTTTCCTCAATTTGTTTACTCACTCATTCAATAAAAGCTCGTGATTAATGACGAACTATAAAACAGGCCAAGTGTTAGGAATTTCTACCGTATAAATAATCTTTCTTTATAGAAGAAAGTCACCTTGTTCACATCTGTTTATGAGTTAGAGCTTTTTTATTGTGAATTTCACGAAATATTTTGTTAATATGGTACCTAAATACAATTGCTTGTCTCTCATAGCAACACATGTTTCCAAGAAAAGAATAAATTTTATATTTAAGTAATAAATTGTAACTAGGTCCTGTAATAACATAGTACATATATAAATATATATTGTTGTCTCTTAAAATAGAACAGTCAATAGCAAAGCTTTTTCAATGGCTCTTTGAACCACGATGCTTTTGTAGCACATAGTTTCATGTAAATGGAAGAAGTATGAAATTTTCCTCATTGTTAGATTTTTGTTTACCTGCTTGCCATGTAAAAACCTTATCTTTCTATGCTATACGATTCAGCGACTCGTATCATTGCGATTTAAACTAGACATGAGACAAGGGAGTCTGGCAACTCGTTTTAGAAACTATGGAGTTTCGAAATTTGTTCAGTCCGTTGTGTATCTATAGAATTCCTCTCCTTTTAATGTCTTCTTGAACTTGATAGAAATAATTAAAAATGTATGATAGCAATATCAAATTAAATAATGATAAGCAATAAAGAGGACCTTTACTACACGATTACTTATTTACCCCCAAAACTTTGCCAAATTTCATGACAGAGACTGTACAAGTAAATCTCTAAATATATATAATACTAGCTTACCGCCCGCGGCTTCGCCCGCTTTGTCTAAAACCTAATAAATTTTATACTAAACCCTTCCTCTTGAATCACTCTTTCTATTTAAAAAACCGCATCAATGTCCGTTGCGTAGTTTTAAAGATTTAAGAATACAAAGGGACATAGGGACAGAGAAAGCAACTTTGTTTTATACTATGTGGTGATTAATACCGTTTTGATTTGGTCATGGCATCACACGGAAACAGCTGAACCGATTTCGACATTTACTTGTTGTATTGTTTGGCATTTAGCGCGAAGATAGAACGTTTGTCGGGTCAGCTAGTCGTTATATGATACAGCTTTAGTAAATCGGAAATGGAGGCAGAAATAGCTTGTAAAATGTTAGCCGAAAGTTTACCGTGACATTATTTTAACAAGAACTTATAATTTGAACGTGTGTAACGCTTTCATGCCAAAGCTTTTAAGCTTTGAAACCAAAAAAATTGTAAACGGTGGCATGTCAATGGCATGCTGATAATATACGTTACATAAACTGAATATACCTACTAATAAAATTAATAGGAAATATTTTTGTTTTCTTGTTAGTATATTTATACCTAACTAGTGGTCCGCCCCGGCTTTGCCCATGGTACATATTTAGTATTCTATCAATTATGTCCTTCTCCTGGCTCTAAACTACCTCCCTGCCAATTTTCAGCTAAATCGGTTCAGTCGTTCTTGAGTTATAAGTGGAGTAACTAACACGACTTTCTTTTATAAGTACCTCAATTTTGTTGTTTCATTGTTGCAAAACAGAAAGAACATCATATTAGTAACAACAAATAAAAAAGTGCATCATTCAAATTTAAATACAAATAAAATTATAATGTTAACTCAACCTATGAGCTTTCCATTTAGGCAGCTGTATATAGCAAATTTTACAGAATTTTAAAGCTTACTACATTAAGTTAGCAGTTTACTATTCAAAGCGATATATGTAAATTATTGAATAAACTCCATTGTTTCAGGAAATGACGTCAGAGCCACCGGATCTGTACCCGGTAGTACACGCAGAGTTGCCCCGGGGCTTGGCTGTATATCCTCTGCCCTTGAAGAATTCAGACCACGAAGTCATGTTAAATGTAACGTGGCAGCGGCCGACTGGTAATTATTTAATTTCACTATAACTAGAGAGAAATATTGTTGAACTTTAAAGGGCTCTTATTACCTAATTGATTTTATCTTATTAAAAAATTCAGATTTATATAATATCGAAACTTGAGACTTTTATACTGGTAGAAAAAAAATCTGTAAATTGGGTTTTTCATCAAAATCGTTTCATAAATACGAAGTTGTCTGCGAACACATTAAAAAAATATACGATAAACCAAGATTTTTAAATATAAAAAAACTAGCTTACCGCCCACGGCTTCGCCCGCTTTGTCTAAAACCTAATAAATTATATACTAAAACCTTCCTCTTGAATTACTCTATCTATTAAAAAACACCGCATCAAAATCCGTTGCGTAGTTTTAAACATTTAAGCATACAAAGGGACATAATCAAAATCCGTTGCGTAGTTTTAAACATTTAAGCATACAAAGGGACATAGGGACAGAGAAAGCGACTTTGTTTTATACTATGTAGTGATAGTGAACACAACAATGCACATTATATGTGTAGAGGACGAAGTTTATTTGGATTAGGACATAGATCATTTAGTAATTTGAAGTGGTCGTTTGGACGAACACAAATATTGACTAGCGTCTAGACTAAGCCCTTATATCAAATATTATAATAATGACTTTACGACTGTTTTACGTAAATCCTTAAATATTTACATACGGAAATGATAAAATCAGTATTCCTTTAAAAATCGGTTATGTTTGTTTAGAAATAAGGATAGTAAGTATAATAGTTACCATTATAAAAAAAGTTTGGAAAATCCAAAAGTGCACGACTCATAAATATAAAAAAAAAAAAAACTTATTGTAGTTTTCGTTTTTTATTAATTGCAATTAAACGATACTGAATTAATTAATCATTCGCATTCAGTGACCTACAATCGTCGATTAGAATATTTAAAAAAAAAATTTGAACTCAAATGATGGATTTTTTCACAAGTTATAGTGTTTTCAGGTTTCACACATGACGGACAGGAAAATTTTTTGACCTATTTCGGTGTTTTTTTCCAATTCTATTGAAGTAAATCAATTTTTAAAAAGTATGGGATTAATCTCCATTAAATTATCTCGACAATAGTATGCAAAATATCTTGATACCGTGAACTAACAAGGCTATAATAATAAGAATAGCTGCAAAAATGAGGCGAAAAAAAATTTTCGATCGTAAAGCACTCTCTGATGCTTCGCATCATGAGTCGTGCAATGACACGGTTAGAAATGACAAAAAATAATCTCAGGCCGATAATATTATGATCCAAAGATACACTAATGATAGACATAACATATATTTTCAAGCTTCATGAAATGCAATCTTTATGAGTGTTTTTCCCTATTTACTGATTGTTGTATTTTAGCTATAGGTCTAATATAAAACGACTCTACATTTTTCAACACTATCATCACTTATTATTGACAATCTTTACTAATATTATAAAGCTGAAGAGTTTGTTTGTTTGTTTGAACGCGCTAATCTCAGGAACTATTAGTCCGATTTGATAAATTATTTCGGTGTTAGATAGCCCATTCATCGAGGAAGGCTTTAGGCTATATATCATCTCACTAAGACCAACAGGAGCGGAGCCATGCGGGTGAAACCGCGGAGCGCAGCTAGTTTCATATATATGTGTTGTCTTTCTGTTTCCATGAAAGGCATGAAATACTTAGAAATGAGAATAAACAATTATCTAAACAAATATGTTTCTTATTTTTTAGGTCCGCCAGTAAGAAGTTATTCCCTAGAAGTTCACAGTACAAGGGACACAGTTGACTGTCGCTCAAACTTGTGTTACGAGTACAATATACCTGGAGTAAGTTTTACGAAGCAGTTTATTAATTTAGTCTAGTCAAGTCTCTAAGAATCTGAATAACTCGTGTCTTTGACATTTTCAATTAATAAGTTACATACAAACTCGTGTATTAAAATGATAATAAGAGTAAAGTTAGAAGGCTTAAAGTAATTTGTGTACTGTAAATGTTGTAATATCAATTTTTTATGAAAAACTTTATATGTACAAATTGGATCTGTATCTAGTATTTTATAATAATTACAGTTAGTTTATCGTAATTAAGCGTCACTCTACAAACTTTAGCTTATTTAGATAACTACGACCAGTCCTACAAGCACTAAAATATTTTAGTGTTTTTTATTTTTTTTTAATGGTGAGGGAAAGATTCGAGATTTAAGGAAAACACCTCATGAAAACAAACCGTAGCAGCCTTTGTAGCTGACAATTTTCGGGTCTACTACGCGGATGATTTGTTGACCTGGTTTATAGCCCTTTATGTAGTTATCATTGATATATACAAAATCTTTTTATATAATAAAAAACGAACTAGTTTCACTTTGCATTATGTTCTTTAGAAAATAATTAAACAATTTTTTACAGTACCTACATCTTGTAAAATAGCATAACTCTCCTAAAACCTGCAAAAGCATTTGAATTTGAACATTTTCGATAGATTATCTTATATGGTGATATCTCGAAAACGTCTGAACGGTTTTCAATGAATAAGTTAACTCACCTGAGGAACAATATAAAGAATTAAAGATTGTATATTGTTTCACAGGTGATACAAAGGTCACGTCACCTAAAATATATTTTTTTAATACTGAGTATGGAAAACACCACCTACTTGTTACAGAAGTGAAGATACGAATCGATAATTCAGTAGTTTGTTTCAAGACATTTAGAGGACCCAAGTTCAATACCTCGGTTAAATAAATAAATTGGTATTTAAAACAACATGTCAGTTCTACGCCTCTCTTTCCTGTCGTGTCAGTCTTCTGTTGTTTAGACTATGAGGGATAAGGAACACGTTTTATTTACATATATACTTGAGCACTACAATAATTTATTGTTAGTAGTTGGGTAGCGGCTAACGAGATTGGCCCTAACGAGTTTGGTCCTAGCCATGACTGAAATTCGGTCGAAAGAATGAATCAAATTAGTAATAAAGGCGATTAAATAGGATAAAGTTTATCGAACCAATTAACAAAAACAAAGACTTCATTTCCCTGGTAAAGACATCGACATGAAACTGATGACAAAAGCATCTGCTCTAGCGCAAGCGAAAACTTCTCTGTCTCTAAGTTCATTTATTTCATTTATTAAACAGTGCTTAATTTCTAGGAAGCTGTATGGAGTCTAGTGCCTTCAGTAGTGAGTCCCATAGCGGGAGGGTGCGCAGTACGACCCGGCTGTTCGTATAGAGTGAGGCTGATAGCCCATCCCTGGGATGGACACACAGCTGCAAATACCAATGTGCAGTTAGATGGTAAGAACCTCTTTTATTCCCAGTGCATTATAATGTTTGTTTGATTTGTGTTATTGTCTTGGTATTTCTGATCTGCAACGTTAACGGCAAGTGGAATTTCAGCTTTTTTATTACTGTGGGAATGATACTGCGTGCGTAACAGTAGCGTTACAGTGAGAATGATTACAGTAGACTGTATAATATTTAAATAAATATCTATAATATAAGCAAAATTGTTATATTTCATTGCTGAAATTTGAATTAAGCATTATCAAAATATTATTCACACGTGTAGAACATATGATATTTATCACTCTTTTTCAATTAATAAAATAGATAATCTCGTATTGAATTATCTTACCTATCATCCCTACTAATATTATAAATGCGAAAGTAACTCTGTCTGTCTGTCTGTTACTCAATCACGCCTAAACTACTGAACCAATTTTCATGAAATTTAGTATGGAGATATTTTGATACCGGAGAAAGGATATAGGCTTCTTTTTGTCCCGGGAACTATGCGGGTTTTTCTTTCAAAACGCGGGCGAAGCCGCGGGTGAGATATTCATAAATTCATATTTGACAAGAAAAAGGGGATTAACCTTTATCACATTATGAGTGTAAAACAATAGTAGATACTTAGTTTATATCCGTTAAAAGCTACTTTGTACTCATTTGTCCGCCGACACAAAATTTTGACGCACATACACCGAATCAAAGTAAAGTGGGTGTGAATTTAAATGCAAAATACGATGAAAACGAGTTAAAATTATTAGTCTGCTACCAAAATAGATATTACTGTTGTAATTTTAGCATCATCGAGTCTAATTATCGATTTATGCGGTACAATTTTAGCGCATATAGATGGCTTCTTTGTGGCTTACCTACCGAAAAACAATTGAAAGCATTGAAAACTTGTTGGTAATGGATTAAATATATCCCTATACTCTTTTTTAAATTATGTGACATTCGTAAGAAAAATAAGAAAGGAAAAATGTATGGTTTATGTAGAGACCCCTCACCATAACTGGGTTATTATAAAATCTTAGTTTTTAGGGGCGTTTGAAACAATTCTTTTAATTTTTTTCTTCTCCAGTCATTTGCCAGTCGTCAATATTGTAGAGTAATCAATTCTAGAATTTCTAGATTCATAATTCATTTACTAAAAAATATGTGTGGCACTCGAGGAATGCCGCGGTAAAGCTATTGCATAGCATAGGATCGCTGTGCCGGTTGGAATGGGAGGGTGTTAGGTTTTTTCGTTACGGAATTTTTACATTCGGTCGCCGCGCTCAGTGTCTGAGATAAAAGCTATGCAATAGCTTAAAACTTGAAAGATTCCATACCTCTATAGATTAAAATATATTCATTCTAATAAATATCACAATCGAGTGATAAAGGTATTTAAACAAAGGTATTCACTGAGCATGAATTACAATATGATTTTATAACTTTATTATTAATATTTTTTGGACGGACCGGTCACATAAAATAATATTATGACTTAACGTCCAAACCAAATATTATTTCATAATCTCCTTTGTTCTGGTTAAAAAACAATTTCTTCTCAAAGCACAGTGTGTTTATGGGACCTACATCGTAATTCTTAGCTGTTTAGTTCTAGGCTGACCAAATTATAATTTAGCACATACCTACCTGTATTAAAAATCTTTTGTTCTTCGCAAAAACATAAACAAATCTTGTCTCTATGTTTTTGTAGAGACTTTAACTGGACGCAGTCTCACAATATATTAGAATAAAATGTTATAGATTAGATATAATATTATTGCATAAAGGGATATCCAATCATCTCTTGGATAATTAGATATCTGTCTGATATATAAATACAGACAGATCTATTTCCTTTAGGAGCAAGTCAGTAGCAAGCAAAATGTTTCTTTTGAAATGTGCCATATTATGCCTCATTTTTATTTACTTCAACCGGATATTGAATTACACCCATTATTCTACGTTTATGTTGCTTTCACTTCTTCTTGTATGCTTTTCTTTGTCAGCTGGAAGAGAAAAACATATAAACAAGATTTACGCTAATACGTCACCCAAAAAAGTCGAAAACAATCGTTATAGTCAGATAGTTGAAGCCCTTTTATTAAGGTTGAGCCTATGTTGATTTTAAAAGAAAAAGCCACTCCATTGAACAAAAATAAAATTCAAACTTTGCATAACTCTTTTCTATTCAATAGAGATCATTCTAGAGACTCTTCTAAAACATTCTTCTACATAAAAAAATGTTGTGTGGTTTTATGAAGCCACGGTAAAAGTGAAACTGTTCGAACGGTTCCGAACACTGCTTTGTGTAGCGCATGTCGCGTGAAGGTCGAGTAGGTATACCTACTCGGCAGCCGCGATAAACGCGACATGCGCTACACAGACCAAAAAGTTTGAGACGATGTAATAAAAGTTTCACTTTAAAAGACAAGAAATTTAAGAGCTATTCGTAGTTCAAACGAAAAACCCTTAGTTTTTTCATAAAACACATTCTACGAACAATATAATATAATAACATAAGTACGAACAAACTAAAAGTACAAATTACGTATAGTTGAGAATTGTATAAATCCTCTCCACGTCTAGTCTGGATTCTGGATTTAGTACCTGTAGTATTTGTACATCTGCTTTTCGTTCGATCAACACTTCGTTTTAACGCTATTTTTAATATGAATATAATAACTTAAAAAGCTAGGCGGAGAAAATGTTCTTGAAATTATTTTTCATTCATATTCGAAAAGTAACGTATTATACATACCTCTTACATAAGTATACGTATAAAATACGATTTAATTTTATCAAAATTATACGTTTTATTTAAATTGTATCAGTTCATGTGAAATAAAAATAACAAAGCAGAGGAAATATACTAATTATTTATTATAAGCGACGGTAAAACAAATATTACGCTAAACATACTAAACAAACAATTTTCGAAGTACGTTCTACATAATTGTACATTGTAATCACGTCTAAATTTTAAAATATCTGATTATAAATTCCGTCCAACATTTATCATAATCCCCTAACGTAAACAGTGAAACGAACAAAATTGTTTTATGTGTGTTCAACATGTAAAATATCAGAATTTCATCAGCCTTCAGTCGATCTATTAACTTCCACGACTCACTGGTATGAATAGGTACGTTGAGAAAAATTATTACTCAGAAAGAGTCTGAAATATTGAGAACACGTGTTTATGTGTTTTGAATTGGATAATAAAAACCTTTGAAATGAGATGTGATTGAAATTTGTAAGAGTAATGAATGGCATGTACCTAATAAAAATTTGAATAAATTAATATATAGTACTAGCGGTCCGCCCCGGCTTCGCCCGTGGTACTTACGTTTTCTCTACATAAAAACCATCCTCGTACTTCAAGGAATATAATAAAAAAAGAATTATCGAAATCGGTTCAGCCATTCTCGAGTTATGCGCTTACCAACACATTTTGCGATTCATTTTTATATATAAGACTAGCGGTCCGCCCCGGCTTCGCCCGTGGTACATATTTACGTTTTCTCTACATAAGAACCATCCTCATACTTCAAGGAATATAATAAAAAAAGAATTATCGAAATCGGTTCAGCCGTTCTCAAGTTATGCGCTTACCAACACATTTTGGGATTCATTTTTATATTAAAGATTAATAGTGGTTATGAGAACTTCGAGTTTCCTTTGTTAAATTCATAATACATTAAGAATAAGTATTTGTTATCTCATAAATTGCAATCTATAGGTAAGAAAATAATTTTCATTATAATATACCTATTTTTTCATTATGATTCTTAAAAACGTGAGATCATGTTTTCGCATATTATCATGATTTTATATGGGATTTGATACCGTAAAAAGAATACAAAATTAAATAACTCGAGCGTCTGAACTTGCGCATTAATCTACATTCTTATAATTTATTTTACTTTGTAAAGAGTTTTCTTTGGCCCTCCTTTAACCTTACTTTTAATTACAAAGTGCCGCTTAAGGCGTTCTCTTGTTGACTGCTCATTTTTGGACATGTAATTTAATTTATAATTTCTCTTTACTCGTTAATCAAATCTAAAAAAGAGGCAAGCTATAATATAAGCCATTCGAGCGAAGTGCATTTGTTATTAAAAAAAGTAAAATGATTAATTCAATGACATAGAAAACACCAAAATAAACTCTCTGATATTTTTTTTGAGGTCTTAATCCATACTAATATTATAAATGCGAAAGAAACTGTATGTCTGTTACTCAATCACGCCTTAACTACTGGACCAATTTGCATGAAATTTGGTATGGAGATATTTTGATACCCGCGAAAGGACATAGGCCTTTTATTGCGAAATATGTACCACGGGCGAAGCCGGGGCGGACCTCTAGTTTTTTATATATTAAAAACAAAATTCGTTGTTTCCTATTTGTACTTTACAAATAATTTAAACAGATTATGATGTTTTCAGTAATCTTTATTTATAAATAGTTTTTATAAATAAAGTATTGTAAAGTGTATGTATTGTAGAAAATTAATTTCGTGATTCATTAGTCTATACCTCCTATATATACCTATAGGATTCTACATAAAATAAAATTAGATACTTTTGTACTTTGCACATGCAAATAAAATGCAATATTTTGTCAATAGGTTAGAAATAACGAGAACCCAATAAATATTAGTAAATACATCAAGAGGAAAATCCAAAAGATAATTCAATAACACGAATCACACAATAATTGATCAAAGAATAATTGTTTCGTACATCCGTTTTTATTCAGGAAATATCTGCAAGAATTTCACATAAACATTACATCTGCAGTTAATAGTTTTCTTGCTATTTATAACTAGTTTTAACTGTTCGTGAAACTTTTATTACAACATCGCGTTTACACTGATCAAAAAGTCCGTAAAATTACTACGTAATAAATATTTAATAACTGTAGATTTATGTTCTCAACTCAATTAGCAATAAAATTATTAAACATCAAATGACGGAATGTGTAGTTAAACGATTTTATAACGAAAACAATATACATTATGAATATAATAATTATGCGTGGAAAATATGGAAATAGATTTTTCAACATTAAGTATAATGTTCATACTAGCATTCGGAAAGAAAGCACTTTCCAAGTGTTTTATGACGGAATTTATAGATTTTAACTGCTTCACGATATAAAATAGTGAGTTCTGTTTATTTGTCATTAAATTAGAAAGTTTAAATAGTTCCTTATTAAAGACTAAATGTTTTTTTTATTATCAAAAACAAAAAGGTTTACAGACATATTCGTGTACAGTTGTGAATTAAAAAACCACTGAGGTTTATAGTAATTTTCGTATACAATAATTTATAAACAAAACAATTTCTGTTTAACTGTAGGATAAATTAACTTATACTAAGCGACACATAGCTTTAAGCGTCTTAATTCCGTTTTAAAATTTACATGATGTACACTGCAAAACTGCAGCCTCAAGGACCTGATTTCGAAAGCATCATTAATTTTGAAAATAATTTGATAATCTCAACAAATCGCATCGCATTTCGCGAAGAGTTTTTTGTATAAATACGCATTTAGGAGGTGCTGATTTATGAATGCTCGACTTATATATAGAAGTGCACTTATCGCGAATGTATTTTAACTAATGTTTAAACTTGAACGGAAATTTATTGGCTATAACGTCGAAAATTTGGATTTACACGTTTATTTATACTTTAGGTTGTTAGGTAATTCGGATTCATACCGGAGCTGCCGTGTGTAATTTTTTACACATGAAAATTGAGTTTTCTTCAAAGAGTTCGTGCATGCTGTAAAATTTTAAATCCGAAAAGTGATAGTAATAAATCTTCTAAAATTATATATAACGCGTTTTTATTAATGTTTCAAAGGATAAAAGGCTAATTTTAAAATTATATATTGCAATGAGTTTTATTTATATTAATTACTAACTGCAGTCAGAGGCCAGAGCTTGCGGAATTGATATGATATTTAGAAAGATCTTAAACTACACACTCTTTACATATTATCTTTGTATGACTATTATTGCTGATCAATAATAGTCATTCATCATTATTTTAATCCATACTAATATTATAAATGCGAAAGTAACTCTGTCTGTCTGTCTGTTACTCAATCACGCCTTAACTACTGAACCAATTTGCATGAAATTTGGTATGGAGATATTTTGATACCCGAGAAAGGACATAGGCTACCTTTTATTGCGAAATAATATGTACCACGGGCAAAGCCGGGGCAGACCTCTAGTATTAAATAATATTTAGTTTAATTAAACTAAGTTTAAAAGTAACAGTACCTACTAACTACAGGTCATTTGTCACATTTTTAAACTGATTCTCCGCTCATAAAGTTTATCGTGATGTTATAGTGAAGAATATGCATTATAAAATATATTTGCTTTAAAATTATAATGTTTAAACTTTGATGATGTCTTCGAAAATATAGTTTGATTTCTGTTTTTCACAGTATATTGACAAAAATAACTCTTCGATTCTCATTATTAGGTATAGTTTTTTATTGTTATAGAGATCAATCATTATACCTACTTATAGGTGATAATCAATTAATTAATTTATTTATTTATTTGGAGAACACACAGGTACAATTACAAATATAATAAGATAGCGTTATTGTAACATTCGGCTATTAAATCTAAATTGCACCCTCAACGTCTCACTGTGTACATATTAAATACATAAAATAACAATAACAGAACAAATCAGAATCTACAGCAAACAGTTATCTTAACAACTCCTGCTATTAATTAAATAAACAACTTCTTTAAATTATTCTTAAAACTATGACAATAATTATTATCTTGCGTATTAATGGATTAATACGCAAGATAATAATTGAGATATTCAACTGTTGTACAAAATAAATAAGAGGGTTATATTTCGACCATTATCTATTATTTTTCGACGACTGATCCGAACGTAAGTATAGAGAAAAACCAAGAATAAGCCAAGGATAAAAAATACTTAAGCCAATTAGCTTTGTTTACTGGCTCCCAATTAAATTAACCTTAGAAAGAGACAATATTATTTTCCAACTATATTATATACTAGAGACCTTTGACTTTGTAAATATAGCATTGCTTGTTTTATCAACCATTAATGTTTTTCTCGTATTTTAAAATATAAAAATAAGAATGGAATCACAATTGAGTATATGTTATTCAAAGAAGAGAGTAAATGATAACCATTCGATAATTGTCTTCTTTATATTTCTAATTCTGACTTCTGAGGAATGGAAACAATGAATGAAGAATGAATAGTTTTGAATCTTATTAATTGATTATTTTCTTATACATACATAAATATTTGGTAAATAGTGCACTAAAAGGAAAAGTTCTTGAAAATGCATCCAGTCCAGTCAATCAGATATATTAATGAAAAACTGCGTTACGGTATAAAACGAAATTAATTTTACTTTCTTTAACATACAATATATATATCTACCTAAATAAATAAGATCGTGAAGATAACATAAACTCGTAATAAATAATAAATTATATGTACCTACTATTTGAAATGGAAAAGTAATATCCGGTAGTCGGAAATATTCTTAGATACAAGTGACAGCTAAATTTTTTAGATGTCGTCTCATGGTCGTTTGTTTTAGTGACACGTGTCGACTTGTATATTGAATCTGCCTACTTTGGTAAAAAAACTGTGTAAAAAAATAACTTTACATTTTGACACAGAATACAAAATAGTAGCTAATTGCTAATTATGACATTAGATCTAAGTAGGTATAGCAAAGGTAACCTTTGGTAGGAACGAACTCACCTATCTGTTCTACCCATGTTCTACCTCTTTCTTGATAAGTTCTGTTTATCTGTCAGTTAAAAATAACAAATAACGGTTTTTCATACTTTTTCAACCAATTCAATGATTGAAAATTTTCGTTAAATAGACTCAACTTTATTTATTCACATCATTTACTATTAAACCGATTTATTCAAGATCATATATACTTATTACTTACATGATAAATATATTCAAATATTTCAAAAAGAAATACGAATTTCCAAATCCTCAATCCTCATACACATAATTAGACCTAAATAAATAATGTCTAGGTATATAAAAAGCAATATTATTAAGTGCTCTTGATATTATATTATTCAGAGCTCTAATAAAAAAAGGTACAGGTAGGAAAAAGGCATTTTTATTCTAGTGGCAATCATTATAATTGTCCGTATTTAAGCAAAAAGGAACCACCCAGCAAAAACGCACTCAAACTCAAACTCAAACTCAAACATTTATTTATTCAATTAGACTTCTTAAAGAAGCACTTTTGAAACGTCATTACATATTTTAAAATTTACCACCGATTCGGAAAGCAGTATCTACGGAGAAGAACCGGCAAGAAACTCCATAGTTGCTCTTTTAAATCATGTCAGTTTTACAATTTTACAAAATACATATGTAACAACATATAACACTTCTGAGATATCAAAGGATTTACAAAAACATTTGCAGCTCTGTTAGATGAAGTAAAATTAAAATTTATTTTATTTAAATTCATTGATAAATTACTTATTTAAGTATGTGTATATAAATTTGCTCTGAATATTTTTAAACTTTCTAGATAATTAAGAAAATGTGCATGTGGTTCCTTTTAACATTTATCAATTGATAGGTTTTCTCTTATACAAAAAGGAACCACATCCCAGGGATTTCATGATATAAATGAAACTATGTATTTATAATATCGTAATTAAAGCTTTAAATAATAAAATACATAAAATAATACTTATATAGGACGTTTATTCGACGTTATCATCAAATTGGATTTCGAAATCCACCGTGTCTAGTCCATCTATGTGGTCTTCTAATGCATCATCACTAATGAGACCGTTATAAAAACTGTGCATCTTGTGGAATGAGATGTAATATGGACTGAATATCGCTAGAAGGTGAAGAAAGCTTCTCCAGAGGCAGCGACGTATAAGGTTCTTCGTTATCTTCTGTAATAAAAAGAAAAAAGCTTTAAATCAAAATAATAAAGCCGCGTGGCTTTTATACGTAGGTAGGTATATGGCGACAGCAAAATATTATTAGTTCTTATAAAGCCGTGTCCCTACTAGACTACTAAGTATGTTGTATGTACATGCGCCATGTACAAAAAACTGGCTAAGTGCGAGTCGGACTCGCGCAATGAAGAGTTCCGTACCATTATCTATAAAAACGCCAAAAAAATCACGGTATGGGAGCTTCTTAAATATTTATTAAGCTATTGCATAGCTTCTATCGCGGGCCTTGAGCGCGGGGACCGAATCGAGAAATTCCGTTACGAAAAAACCTCACTCCGACGGGCTCGGAGGTGTGGCTTGAAGGCATGCTATGCAATAGCTTTACCGCGGCAGTCCCCGAGTGCCACACGTCTTTTTTTATTCTGTTTTTTAGTATTTGTTGTTACAGCGGCATCAGAAATACATCTAAAGATATTTTACCAAAATAGTAGGTAGGTACCTAGATCATCGACAGTTATTTTTAAAACAGGGTTTAGACTTTAGTAGTTTCATCTCACAATGACAGATGAATCGTAACAAAATGACTCTTAATTCGACTTGCCTTCGTGAACAACGACATTGTCGTTAAAATACGTAAATCCACAGAGGATTCCTCTTGTACTTACTTAATGAACTATCTTCTTAAAATCACACCACAATCGGGAATGAATCAAAAGTGGATAAAGCGTACCTACCTGCATCTCAGATTCAATAAGTACTTATATGCATTAAATAAAACTACTTACCCGTTGTATCTTCATTATTATCTTCGGTGTTCGTCTCCAATGCTTTTCTTACCCATTGCTTGCTTATTTATTTATTACTAAACATTTTCACATTTAATTTTAAAGGTAATTAACAAAAACAATAGAACTTACTTCGCGGAGGAAAAAAACACCGCGTATTCGAACTACTTCGCTGAATGTCACCTATATTGACAGATGTTCGACGTTTTACTTAAAAAATCGGAGTTTTGCACTTAAGTAATGAAATACGTTGTTTAAAGATGAGAAGCATTGTAACAAGTCAAGGCATTTGGTTCCATATAGCGATGATGGTTTTCAGAATGTTTTACAATATTTATTTATGCATAATAGAACCGAATGCTTGTGGTTTTATTTTGCAATAAAAAAATACAATTAAATTATGTATTTATTTTACGCATAACCATACCACAGAAACCTGGTTCCATTTTGTGTATTAAAAATAATTGTTATTAATAGAAATATGTGTAATGTATAATGGTACCAAGTAGGTGTGGATCTGTTTTGTATAAAATGACATGATAGTAATATCGTTTATTTGTTTGAACAAAGCAGTCCCGTGGTGCTGTGGTTCGGTTTTGCTTAATATGGTATTATTCGTTGTTGCTGGTGGTTCCTTTCTGCTTTTAGTATACCTTGTTTCCAAAGTAAAAATCATGTGGTTCTTGTTTGTATAAGAATTTAGACCACTTTTGGATGAGTATTCTTCAATAAAAGCAAAAAACGAAATTTGTCGAGTGGTTCCATTTTGCATAAATACGGACAATTATTAAATCAATTTAATGTTATTTCAATAAAATATTATAATCGTAATAAAATCTGGACAGATCTTTCGAAAATTATATTGAAAATATGAAAGCTGAATATTGTAAAGAATAAAATCTAAAAATAATTTTGAGGGAAAAAGAAAGCTGTATAATTTTCTTTAAAATATTCTGAATTGAGGATTTTATGTTTGAATACATAATACATATAACTTTCCCAGGGCAATTATGATATCAAAATTAATGTAAATAAAAACTTTTTACCCTTATTTACATAATAGAGCCCATATTATAATACATAGTTTCATTGTCAGAACTCCAAAGCTCATGTTTTCAACTTTGACATCAGCCTAAAGCCTAAGGCAATAGATGAAAACTTCCTTACTTAAATATGTAAAACTTTAATTAACAAAAAAAAATAATTTCATATAAATAACTGTCATTCGTCAAAATGACCATCCTACCTAAAGATAGAAAGATTGTTTACTATTGGTTATTTTGCAAATAAGACATAAGCCTTTTATCCGGATTTCAGAAAAGCTTATTTCTAAATTATATGCTCATATACTCGATTAGCTTTTTATTTCTAAAAAGCTAATCGAGTATATGATTTTATGTGACAGATAACATTTTTGCAGAATCTATTGAAACAACAACAATTTCAACTAATCTACCGAAAACTTAAAAGATAATATCTGTGCTAGAACATGTACCTATTACTAATATAATTTGATACACAAACTAATAGTGAATTCCGATAAACTGATAAAGAGAACAATTTATTAATAGTAATTTATTGATAAGTGTTCATAGAATGATAATAATAGTGAGATAACGATAGTATATTTATTTTGTATAGAATACCAGTACAACAAAATCATAAATAACCCAAGAATCTATAGCTCCCTGATTAAGGTCAAGCCATCATTATATTACGTCCATTTCACTGAACTACATAAATCTATAATGAGATCTGCCAAATAAATCATTATTGTTACATAAAACATAGCTCCAACTACCCCGTGCTCAGAAATAACACAAAAATAGATAATAAAAGCTTCCAGTGTTGGTGAAACTGACTATAATTTATTCAAAGTATTCAATGCGGTTTTACGGGACGTAAAAACACCATTACGGCTGTGTTATAGCAGGATTAATGTTTGTTTTGATAGTTCCTTGCATTGTTAAATTTGTGAAAATCTCGAAAGCACTTAGTAACTTCAAATAAAAGGTAGAGTTGTAAATTATACATACATTTCAGGTATCACAAATCATTATTTTTATTTATTACGGTGTTATGTTTTTGTGGAATTCGGTATAGGTATTATAGGCTTCTTTAGACAGTTATTTCTTACCTGTTTAAGTAAATAAGTTTTAGATAATTCACGACCTATTTCGTCTATTTCGCCACCAGTTGTCTAAAAATATTTTATTTTATAAAAAAATAGGTTGTCTTAGTCCATTGAAAAGTTAAATTTGGGGTTGCGTTTTTAAGAGGACGCAATTTTAGGGGGGGGGGGGTCAGTGTGAAGCTATCACCAAGTTTGTGGGGTCGCCACCCTTGTCCCACGGCCGCCATCTTGAAAATAGCGGTTGAAATGGTATTAACGATATATCTCCTAAACTATTTATCTGATAATAAAACAATGTTAACATTATTTGTTGCAAATTAAATTTTCTACAACTTAGGTTCAGTAACTTTTTATCGTATAACTATAAAAAGTTATAAGCGAAAATGTTCAGAAATTAGAGATGTTTATATTTTTCAATAAAACTTTTTTTTATAAGTTTACGAAGAAATTATATCAGATCATTTTTGTAGATTGTTTTTCGAAGAACAACGTTTATTAACAACATTTTTTCATTAAGTAAATAGCTAAGGTTTTACAGCCCTCCGAAGTGAGTACAAAAATCCTCCTCAGAGATCAAACCCAAATCACAGGAGCAGAGAGCAAATTCTCTCTTACGACTATATTCTTAAAAATTTTGCAAATATTTATTATGGGTGTCATTTTGTTACCAGAATGTGTATTGGGAGTATGCTCCTGCGCACACGCACCTCGACTGCCCGTGCCACAAGTGTCTACAGATATGTTCTCATTTATGGGAGAGCTGATGGTCAACGTGTCTTGGACTTTACCAGCTCCCAATGAACCGCTCAGACTCCCGCCCAGGCTGAGGAAACAGGCCTACATAATAAGGTTAGTTTTTATATCTTCCCTCATTAGGTTCTATTTATCGACTAGCAGCGATTCCTGGAAAAAAACATAGTCCTGTTAATGTTAACGTTGCTTATAATCATAGTTTCAGTGTAAATCTTTTATGTTAAATATATGCGATCCAAACAATGACATAGGCAAATTTTTAAATATTTAGTTCAAAATTTCTAGGAGCTTTTATAAAATATAATGTAAAATTAAGAAAAAGATACAAATCAATGTTCCTAGTTTATTTTAAAGAAATATTGAATAATTTAGATAACATCTGTAATTATTAAAATGATAAAATGTAACATAACTGTTTGGAAACATACCTTAAAACACCTTAACACACCCTAAAATATGTCAGTTAGGCCATTTACCATTAAGGATAATACCATAACCATTAGGAATAATCATGATAAAATGCAAGTCATAAAGAATGGCATGCTTAAGCATTTATTGTTGTTTTAATAGCTCGGACTGATTTATTTATTCTGGGTTTTATTAGCAATGAAAATGCTTACGCACTTCTAACTGCGAAATTACGTGCAACAGAACTTTTTCTGCACCTTTTACAGTATCGTAAATGTGCAATTTTGTTTTGTTACCATGAGACACGAATTTGCAGTTTAATGAAGAAAACTTAAGAAGGTTGGTTTTTAATTTTTATAGATTATCGTTCTTTTCATATTATAAGATATTATTTTGCTTTGTCATTAACTGGACTTGAAATACCTCAAATAATAGGAATGTTACCACGAACCTTAAAAGTACATCATATGCCTATAAGTCATCTGAAGCATTGTTCTATACACTTTCCACATAATTATAGGACTTATCAATCATGTTGTAATCTTCAAGAATTCGAAGGTTCAAAGACCCCTTGTAATGCATAAATCTGATTTAATGATAGCGTGTCAGTTCCCGCTTGTCAGTTGTCATGCTGATAAGCATTGCATATGATTGGCTGCATTGCTATGACCATTCTGAATTCAAACTCTAACAAATCTTAACCATCAATTATTACTATTTACTATCTTGTTATTACTGTCATTCCATTAAAAAATCATGTGAACTGGAATAAAGTTCTGTATGATTTTGAACCTTAGGAAAATGTAATTTGATTTGCTCCTCTTTAAAAATTCTTTGTTCCCTTCCAACCTGTCATTAAAATCTTTAAAATTGACAAATAAAATTTCTATAGATGTTAAAGTTTGTTATATTTCTTGCGTAACCAATAAACATTTTCAGCTTAGGTAAACAAATGGTGTCCGACGCGCACCCAGCTCCCTGGTTCGCAAACACCATAACCAGGCGCGAAGAAGCAAAAGGCTTCGTTGCCGTGCCTGAAGGGGTGCGATGGCTTATCCTACCTATTAATGAGAAGAACATCGATCGAGCTGTTAAGCCAAAAAGGACGCTAGTACTCGATGTAAAGCTCTTGGCGCGAGTGAGTCTAATTGATGAACGAGGTTGTATAGGACCCGCTGGAAATGTTACAGCTTATGGTTGGTAGCATGTATTAACTATTTAGCTTTATAAATACATTGCTGTATCACGCTGATTTATAACTATGACGCTTCATTAACATGTTAACAGTTGGTTTTGTTAAATTGAGTTTATCAGATAATTGTGGAGTATCTTTAATTTTAAATCAATGTCTTCTTCAATTTTAGACCCATCGAAAGCTAAAGGTTCTCCGTTTAGTTCATATGTAAGTATTTTTCAGCTACCATCTAAATATCCGAAACATATACTTACTTAAGTGCAAATACACGTCCCAAAACACAAGCCCCTTAACAGAAAGGAATTAGGATTAATTAGATGTTCAACCTTAAATAGGTTGTAGATAAAGTGATTAGGGCGGTCACACTATCTATTCACACATAGTATCACTTAAAGTACATACTTTGATAATTTATAACAATCTGGATAGGAAAAGTTTTAGGTAATTCAACTTCGGACTTCGAAGATTGACTTCTCTTCGAGTAACCTGCACAGGAAGAGCATGATATTAATATTAAAATTATCAAAATATTGAAAAAAAGAAGCGTCTATAGAGCTGTAGCGTCTATAGAGCTAGGCTTTTTGCCCATTGGTCTCATCATATTTCCAAATAATATTACCGCTATTGAGTTGCGTTTTTCTCAACCGTTCGATTCTTTAATATTCTGTCTTCTTAAACATTACCATGTGGCAGATGCTGTGGGCCCTCTATGGCGGTATTTGCGTGCTAGCTGCTGGCGTCATACTGGCGTTCAGCGCAAAAGCTGTCAAGCGAATCACTGCCATTATACTAAGAGAAATCCGCCCCGCTCCCGCTCCTTCGCCGCTGCAAACTATGTCGAACCGACCGATTTGGTTCATGAGGCAGTGAGTAGTAGTTTATAAGTTGAACGAAGCAGAAAAATTTACACACTCAAACATACACACTCCCTTCGCACACATGGCAACGTGGGCTGAATTTCAACACAGACACAGTGTACAGTGAACACACGCACACATGTATTTTGAAAATTAATAAAAGCTAATATATTATCTTCAAATACTTGAAGTTTGACCGGGATCAACTTTCAAAGTTATTTTCATTAAACTATTTACTAACAGTTTCTAGTGGGTTTCAGAATGTTAAATTGTATTTCAGTATTTAGCTCATCACTAAGATTACCAATCGAGAGACGGGAATAATATTTGACTTGTACTTACTTGTACTTACTTATTTTGTTAGCGAACCTGAAATTAAATTCTTTTTTTTTTTAATGGCATTTATTGTAGCTGCAAATATTCTACTTAACAAAAATTTGCCTTTTAAAATGAACAGGCGACTACAAATGATAGCGATGTCAATATGAACACAAATGGCAAAAATTAAATTCAATGGAAACGAAAAAAAAAAACAAAAAATATTTTTTATAACATATATATATTTACTTTTAAAAAATGATAAATGTATGGAATTCAATTTCTATAAAATAACGCTAGAAAGATATACCTAACTAATTAGGCGTCACACATCAAAATGTAAATTTTATACATTAATTCACAAATTAGTGATGCATTAAATATGTATACTATTAATGTATACTATAAATTAATGTATACTATTAATAGAGGCTCTGACAGATTGGGTATTAGGTATAAATGATTGCATTAAATTATGTCACTTCCTCACATAACGACTTCACCTTACATAACCATTGATATAATACCTTTTTAATACTGAGACAATTTGCAATACAACAGAGAACTACATGTTTATTTATAATAATAGGTAAGATTTACTATCATAAGACCAATATCATCCAAGTCTAAATTAATGGACTCCGGTAATACGAGTGTCGAGTATTAAAATATTATTTTTCATTGGTACCTGCTACAATAAAAATTATTACTATATTTACATAATCTTCACAGACCTTGAGTAATTTTCCTATGTATGTGAAAGCCGGCATACATTTTTTTCACATGCCTTCGTACTAGCGTGAGCGTTCTTAGTAAGAACTTCTTACAAGCGCAGGTGTGGTATTTACCGGCAGAATAAAAAAATACGCTACGAATTGTGAATCTCCGTCGATATTCAGAGCGGTAAAAAATAGGTCGATCGTTTATAACGACATGATATCACACTTCAAGATGCGAAGAAAGATTAATTATGTAGGTACTAATTCATTAAAACCCTTTTATAAGGTTTACTCAAAACATTACCTCCCAGCGTTGTTTGTTTGAACAGGAAGCTTTTGTTTATTCGGGAGCCCTTCGAAAATGGATTATAAGATTAATACGATCCTTAAATACAAGATTATTTGTTGTACACACTTTGATCTTCAATGTTGCTTAGTTTTTATATATCATCATGATCCTACATAAGTTTATATTGTATAACATCACAAATTTAATTAAAACCTTCGAATATTCAACTAATAATCGGGTATTGAATTTTCCTTAATATTGAACAGTTAACAACCATCTAAAGTTTTAAGCGGATGCTCTTAATTTTAAACAATTAAATAAACTTGAATCGATTCGATTGGTGTTGTTTTGTAACGTCTATTGAGTCAAGCGTGGGTTGGGTCCCTCTAGGGACGTCGATACAAGACGTGACGAATATTATAAATCTAATATGATAACGCGTGAATGACTTTTATTAATTCGTATGTGTTTAGTTTTATGCAAAAATAATAAAGAAAATGTATGGCACATTATTATTGTTTTTCCACTAATCGATTTTATTATTACTAAATAAAAATTTGCGTGTTCCTCTATTTCAATAATAATCCCATAATTTGGGTGCGATACGGTTCAAGTAAAACAACACTTATAATTCTGATGAGCTAAAAACTACGTAAAACGTAACGTAAGTAGACCAATTCTACTGTGTTCAATGAATACGAAATACATTTTATGGCAGATTAAAACATTTTGCAAGCGGTTAAGTCCTGTGTATCGAAATTCAGTCAGGTCTCACTTTAGAGATTAGAAATTTGTATCTAGGTTAGCTTGAAACAAAGAAATCGTTCGACCGAGTTTCTTTTAAAATCTTCATAAATGGTTAGCGCGATAAGGAGTAATTTTATACATCGTATATAAAAAACAAAGCAGCCTTCATTATGAATAATAAACGATAGAAATTATAATATTTTCGTAACTTTGATAATCAAGACGTTAGACATTTGTCTCACGCCTGATTATATTAACATGAAAAATAGAAGCACTAACGACGAATTTTATTAGTAAATAATTTATAAATCATCTATATAATTACCGTTACAAAATCATTCATGTTTCAATGTTGTTAAGATGTAAGACAAACAATTACGTAAAGAGATTTGTATCTCCATGATGTTATGGTGTTGAGAAAATGACAGGTCATTGTTCAAAGTTCGAATCCGATGAGATACGATCGAACATTTTAACGGTACTGTTAGTTTTCACACACTATTTTTTTATAGTTTATGTACCTACTAGCTGTGCTCCGTGGTTTTACCCGCAGTGCTCCTCTCCTGTTGGTCTTAGCGTGTTGATATATAGCCTATAGCCTTCCTCAATAAATGGGCTATCTAGCACCGAAAGAATTTTTCAAAACGGACCAGTAGTTCCTGACATTAGCGCGTTCAAACAAACAAACTCTTCAACTTTATAATATTAGTATAGATATACCTATCGAAGATACATTCTTACGTAGAATTAATTAAGGTGTTATCAAATATTTATTTAAATATAATTTCCCTAGTATAGAAGAAGAATTTGTTAATTTTGACCAAAAGCTTTGGAATAAACTGATTGAAAATTAAATCTAAAGCGATGATGATGTTTCATAAGTAGGCATTATTACCGTATGTACTAATAAAGCAAATATAATGTAAAAAAATTTTATGGGAACAGAATTCGTTGAATCAATATAGAAACCTAACAAAATGTAGTTTCACAACAAAGCCATAGGTACGTTCACAAAATGCGTGAAATGTCAGTTTCATGGTTTTTTAATATGAGGATGATTTGCTATTTTTATTTATTTATTTTACCTTCTTTTTCTTAAAATAAGCTAGGCTATATACTAAAAAAAAATATTTAATATTACTTCGGAAATATATCTGAAAGCTTTCTGAAAGTAAAATAAGTTCCAGCAGTTTTTGAATTAAATCGTCACTAACGATAAATAAATAAATAAAAACAATCTATCCTTCATAATTAGATTAAATAATAATTACAATTAATATAATTACTTAGCCATATAAACAGCTATTTTGTTTAAAACTCAAGTAATAATACATAATTAATTCATATTTCGGAGATGAAAGCTCGTCAGAAGCTAAACAGTTCGCGGAGGAACACATAACGTCTCAGATTTGATCTCATTTCGCACGTTGTTACACACAATGAAGAAATTTGCCAAAATTTAGCGCGTCGTTTCTTTTATCTAAGTGCAATTAAGTTGCACAATGCAGTGCAACTGACCTAGATGATGCATATCCCGTTCTCTCTTTAATTGATTTTAAGATGCAGTAGATTTGCAGATTGCAACAAGCTGAAAGTTTAAAATACTGGAAACATTGTGTTTTTTACATCAATGCATTATAAAATAAAAACTGTAGGCATGATCGATATATAAAATAATAAAATGTTGATAGTTTAAATATTATACAATAAGATTTGCGAAGATTTTTTTATATTCAAAAGTTTTTCTTACGAAGTATAGGTAGTTTTTTTTTTATTTTTCGCATTAAATTTAGAGACGATATTTTTTATGATTATTATCTACGTTTAGTCTTACTAATAACTCTCATTATATCAAAATACATCGCAAGATTATATCTTAACTGTTTTTGTAATAATTTATGATAAAAAAATAACATTAAAATAAAAAACGTTTTATTTTTTGTTTTGTAATTGTAAAGTATATGTACATTTACACAGAACGTCACAGTTTATTGCGAATTTTTTTATCTTTCATATTTTGCGGTGATCTGCAAAGTGCGATTTCAAAAGTGTAGTTATCTTAGTAGGTTCTTGAGACCCACATTCAACAACGATGTTACCAGAATGATTTGCCAATTTTAAAATAATATTTTTATAAAATAAAGAGGCTCTTTTGTCATTGTTGTTGTTATACATATTCATAGTTTATTCAGATTTCAGTATATATACATATCATCATCGTCACATAGTCATATTGTGTTTTAGTCTTCTTTAGTCTGCGTTGAACAAATATACGTTAATACGATTCTATTTTTCAACTTTGTAAGAAAATACAATATATGTATATACAATCACGATTTATAAAAAAACAGTCTACACATTATTGCCTATGTGTAAAATTACAGTAGCGTTTTTTAATTAATAACTTCTTTACAAACATTAATCATGTTTCAATAGATGTTCAAAAAGTATCAATAGGCCTACCTACTTAAATATACATTTTTCAGAAAGTATGAGGGACAGTCTCATAAATAGAGAGTACTTATCTAAGTCTATTATCCACTTTCTTCGTTTTAATTGCAAAAAAATGAAATTACATAAACTCTAACGTAATCTAATTTATACTTAACAGTATATTACATTTCATGGGAATAAAGTTGATTACATGTTAATGAGACTGCGTTTTCAATCTTGGAAGTGTGCATATTAATTACTGTCAAAAGATCTTCATAAAGATAATATTTAAATTGCGTTACAATTGAATGGAGAATGGAGTTTTTCTCGACAAAAACATATGTACCTGTAATTTAGCCCTAATAAACCGTGTAATGGAAAACTGGTGTAAGTATTGCATTGATACTTACGCCAGTTATGGTCTTTCGTAAAATAATGTGTACATTGGGACAAAAGCTAATATAAATGTAGCTAAAGATAATGACCACTAAATGCCGTATAATCTGAACAAACGCGAGCCTCCACTAAGAACGTACATTTACAGTACATATTATTGTTTTTAAAAACGTTACTGTATCTCAATTATTATTTATTAGGCAGAGGAAAGATCCAAATCGTTTGAAGGGAGATTCTCTGACGTTATGCGAACTTTTAGGCGTAGGCTTCCCAATCTATGTACGATGTAACGCTTCACAAAGCCAATGAGGCAATCGTTATTTTCGAAATAGGTCGTATTATACAACAATATTGAATATCAGATATTTTAACAATAGGATTAAGAACAAGGGGTGAAAGAATAAGGAGAGTCTTCCATCTTGATTCGCCTACTCAGAAACTCGACAATTCACGTATTTATTATAATTTTACAATAATTATTGTGATTATCATTAGCTATAGTGATCATATCATATGATGGTTCCAAAGGAACTTTGAAGACGAACACCATAAAATAATAAAGAGTGAAAATATTTTAAACTACCAATATTTAGAAGATACCCCTTGACCCAATATAATCGAAAACATGCTTCAATTATTACTATATGTACTCTACAAATACTGAACTACTGTCTCATAAAGCGTAAAGTTATATATGGCTGTACCTACTACTAAAATAACTGATACCATCTAAAATAATATTGCCCATTAAAAATAGTAAAATTGCTCTTTTTAGCAGGTTCTCGTTTATATACTTAATATTTGTAATATATTTAAATAGTTAATAGTAGGTTCAATGTTTTCAATAAATTACATGAAATAAGGACACCCAAATTCAAATCTTTCCACTTATTTTCAGCATGTGTCTCGACAAAATATTATTATAATAAAACAACATGATAAAAGGTAACAATACGCAAAAAAAAAACAATATAAAATAGAATATATGTTATATTGTTTTTTTGCGTAATAGAAATATAGAGTATTACGTGGCCGGTATTAATATGCGAATATTCTTAGTACCTACCTAATGTTCATAAATCACAGTAACCTACCTATTCTATTTCGCTTATATTATGATCTATGAGAGTACATATATAAACATGTTTATATAACTGACTATATATACCACGTCTAATGTTTTGCTTTTGAGCTATGGACTTTGGAATAACAATAATAATCGTTCAACAACTAACAGATGGTTCAATGTTAAGTATGTATATTTAGCTCGACTACGATAATCTGTTCATACAAACATTATAATAATACTCTTATAACCTACTAGCTGTGCCGCGCTGTTTCACCCGCATTGCTCCGCTGTTGGTCTTAGCGTGATGATATATTATAAATTATAGCCTATAGCCATCCTCGATAAATGGGCTATCTAACACTGAAAGAATTTTTCAAAGCGAACCAGTTATTCCTGAGATTAGCGCGTTAAAACAAACAAACAAACTCTTCAGCTTTACAATATCAGTATAGATATTATGCCCCAATTCCATTAGACAGGTCAGTAGTTCTGCTCCTTAAATAATAATTGCTATCCATTGTTCCAATGAATTGTTATAATCGGTCGAGCGAGTTTGAAGATTACTGAAATCGAAAATACAAATAAATACATAACAAACAAACAATTCAATAGTTTCATTTTATGACTATGTTAGGAATGATTTTTGTTCTTTAGGCTGCAGAAATCTAAAGAATAAAATATATGTCAGTTATCGATTATCGAATATATTATGTCGATGTTGATGTTAAAATGTCGGCGCAATTGCCTGATCCTGTTTTTATTATTGTACCTTTTTGGGACAAGGTTTACGTAAGAAAATGTTTGAAAATAGTGTAGAACGTTTTATAAACATAATATGTAGAAATGATGTAGAATTGCTTTCTATATTTTGAGTAAGTTTTAAATGTAATATACTTCTATACGTTGTTCTATTTTGAATTGCAAGGTTTATTGTAAGAAGTATTCAGTATTCATATAATATTAGTATGTTAGTCATCGTTATTATTATGAACATGTGTTTACTGTTCGTATAATAGAGTATACCTACTACTCCAGTCAGTCTAGACATTCAATTCACAATAATTCCAAAAGTTATCAAACTTCGGTCAAGTGAATGGTACATTGGGACGACAATAAATCCCATTTTGCAACCTTGTCCGCAGTCCGGAACTGCAATTAAATTATTTTTTGCTGTATGGTCCTGAAAAAAATTCCAAAAGTTCTGCAAACTTGGGGAAGTTTTCGATATAATATTTCATATCACGTATTAAATTTGCAACCAATCTCAGTGTACGGAACATCTTTTGATATTGAATATTAATGTTTTTTTTTTTATTAAACTGAATGAGGTTGCAAATTTGTAAATGCACCAGAATAGATGTTTTCGAAGTTTGCAACCAAGTTCCAAAACTTTTGTAATTATTCCGAGACCACCTTACTCGAAAAAATGACCACGAATTAAAAATAATTATAAATAAACATGTTCCGGTCAACGAAAAAGGTTGCAAATTTATACAACCGTTCGGTATATATTTCCGATATCTGTGTTAAGTTTGCAGAACTTTTGGAATTTTTTTCACAACTATACAGCAAAAAATAATTTAATTGCAATTTTAACAATGTTCCGTACACTTAGATTGATTGCAAATTTAATACGTGATATGAAATATTATATCGAAAACTTCCCCAAGTTTGCAGAACTTTTGGAATTTTTTTCACGACCATACAGCAAAAAAATAATTTAATTGCAATTTTAACAATGTTCCGGACTGCGGACAAGGTTGCAAAATGAGATTTATTGTCGTCCCAATGTAAAATTTACTTGACCGAAGTTTGAAAACTTTTGGAATTATTGTTAAATTCTCGATTTTCAATGTCGATTCTGACTGATCTATACCCCCAATGGCTGACCCGACTGACATTCTGTGAAAATTAAAACGGAGTTTTTGTATTTTTGCTTGCATTTTTTAAATCATACTAGAAAGTTAAACTTTACCTGACATTTTACTTCAGTTTAAGTGATTATTATTAACATCAGTTTCTTTTACATGAATTGCGACGTTATGTAAGAGTAGTAGGGCTTTTAGAGCGGATCCTTGGACAACATCACTATATTAGTGAATTTGACATTTTAAAGCGTTTCGTAGTAAAGCATCAATTATATAGTTACTAATTATTTGTTCGATTTAACTATAGCGTACTATTACAAAGTTACTTAAGATAACCTTCACCTATACCTCAATGGAATGTAGATATTATTTAGAAATAAATAAACGCTAAAAATAAGTGTTAACGTATGAATATAACAAGATTTAAGAAATCGCGGTCAATAAGACACTCAACCGTCTATCAATATCACGGGACGGGATGGGACAGAGGTCAGAGAACGGCTTATTATTCTAAATTGTATACATTGTGCTGCACTTCTTTTTACTAATATAACGACGTATAGATACATATTTTTAAAAATACCGAAATTGTCCAAGTGTCGATTTTGAATGACTGAAAACATTTTTCTAAAAAATCCACAAATTTCTCTCTTTAATCCTTATAAATGGATCTATTATCAACTTTTTACATAACCATTTGTCACGTAACCTTAACATTGCGACTTGCGAATTATGTAAGAAGCAGATCCCTCGCAGAAAACAAACAATAAAAAAATATCTAATCGAAAATCTCACGAATTCGTATTATTCACACGTATCGTCAACCTTACACAATACTTTAATTATTTAATCATGACGACGCTAATTACTTACTCGGCTCAAGGTTGGAAAATAGGAAACTTACGTAGTAAGCTTTCACGTGGCCCTAATAAAATCATGTGTTTATTGGGTTGCATCAACTGCGTGCAAAACATTGTTTATCTATGAAATTTATAGTACGTAGCTGAAGTCTGTGTTGCCCGAAATAGATGGAATCAAAACATGAGTAATTTGTACTTGTCAATTAAATGGTTGTTGAGACGATTATGATTCATGAGTGAGATAATTGTGTGGTGAAAGATGCATTGTTAATTTTTAATGACGTTACAAAAGTGATGGTACAAATTTCATAATTCAAGCATACGCTGCTTTGTAGTAACTGCTGCTAAATATTTTAATTATTTACATAATATACAACATGTTTGTGAACTATATCGTTGCTTTATTGCATTTTTAATGAAGTTGTAGTTGCGGCCATCAGGAGTGAAAAATGTGTATGAATTTTTACTTTAATAATTTTAAGGATTTCGCTCTTTTTTCCGTTAAGTATTTGCCTTTTTAAAATATTATCTTGAATAAATTGTTTTATATAAGTAATTGACTTAGAAGCCTAAATTACAAGCGGACATTTCATTTTGATTCCCTTATAATATTTAATCGATGAAGTGATTTCTACTACACTACCCACAGGATTGAGTAACATAATAAAAAACATATAAAATAAATAAAAACATGAATATTTCATTAATTAACCAAAATATAGTACCTACATTACTAATTATATAAAGCACTAACTATAAACCACGCCTTTACAAGTGGGTGTGATAATAGTTAAATAGATTAGTCTGTAATGAGATACTAACCTAACATAATTTTCCTCCCGTCATTACGCAGTCCGTCCACATCCTCGTTTCCACAATTAACAGAATTTCTACGTTAATTAATTGCATAAAACGGAAAGGTTCAAAAACACTATCTGACTACAAAATGAGTTTGGAAACTGGCAACCAGCCTATCACTTATATCCCATACATACATACCTATACGTCTTGAATACGAAAATAAACCTAAATACTATTTATAGCTTTCATAGTTTCTAATACAATTATATTGATAGAGATGTATAAGGGTGCCTTTCCACCAATAATGTGCGAGGATATGTACCTAGCTGTGCTGTGAAAATGTGCAGGGGTTTCCACCAATGCTGTGAAATGCTATTGAAATGTCTTCTATTACTCAAAAGAATATAGAATATACTCGTAGAAAGCACGGACCACGTCATAAAAACAATCTACATACTGTTTATTCCATATTATTTACAAATAATTCCTTGTTTTTTGTCAACTTGCCCTAGATAGTTCCCTCTACTTTTTTCTGTTTATTTCAAACTACGATACTCTTATCTATTCTATAGGAAACAAAAACAAAGAAAACATCATTAAAAATACCATAATATATTTATAAAGCCAGAAGTTTTGTGATGATCTGAAGTTTGTTGAGTTTGTTGCTCTTTCACGATAAACCTTATTTGGCTCAAACATAGTAGGTAAGTATACTAAAGTTTGGCTTGAATAAAATATAGGTTGTTCTATATCCGGGAACCATTCTAGTGAAACTGCTGAAGTATACAGGGTGTCCCACTATCGGTATACTAAGCGCGAAGGGATTTGTAGTCTTGCATACACTGATCACGTAAAAAATATTTAAACAACAAAATAACGGCAAAATTTTTTTGATAAATTTTTCCTTAAAATTCATGTTTTCTCCTCTAGCTTCGCGCAGCCCGCATATAACACTTCGCTAATGTGAGCATTTTGTCTATGAAAACATAATTTTAAACGATAGCTCACGTGCGAGTGGCAAAGTTGGGCGGGTTGCTTGTTAGGGGTGTAGACAAAAAGTTTTAAGAATTCATCTATTTGAAAAACAAATGCATCTGGAATTTTGTAAGTTTTTTCTACGTACTCAGCGTATGCAAAACTATAACCTCTATTGAGCTTAGAATACCAACGTTGGGACACCCTGTATAATGTATGTATTACACAATATTTTTAACATCCATTTAAGTAGTTAATTCTGGTTGGTAATAAAATTATTTTGCGTCTAGAATATCATTGTAATTTTACTGTAGATCTATAATCAACGATTTATGACTTTATGAGTAGTTTATAAACAGCACAATTGATTTTTATTAGCTAATCGATTGGATAGAAATAAAATTCGTTTAACATATTACATGCTTTTAACAGTGATTGTGTATCCTTTTTTTAATTTTGTAAGATTTTTTATTGCAAATATAACATACAGTTTGTGAATAATAAGATAAATAACTTATTTATATATAAAAAGACTGATATCAGATTAATATCAGTATAAATTGATTGAAATAAAGCGCATATAAGTTTAAATTATAGGTGAAAGGTTTGCATATACGCGCTAAGAATTAAGATTGCCCAAAGCTATTCAAAATAAATGGCAAATGATTATGTCATAAAATGATTATAAGGTACATTAAAGAAAAACATGGCTTGCCAAATTAACACGATTCAAATTCAAATTAGAAAGCTGGCGATTTTTTTTTCTATTAGTCGTTTTTTTTAAAGTGAAACTTTTATTACATCGTCTCAAACTTTTTGGTCTGTGTAGCGCATGTCGCGTGTATCGCGTCATGCGCTACACAAAGCTGTGTTCGGAACCGTTCGAACAGTTTCACTTTTACCGTGGTTTCATAAAACCACACAACATTTTTTTTTATTATATTATATACTAGCTGTCCCGGCAGATGTTGTTGTAGTGCCCCTTTTATGTATTTTCTTTCCAAAAGATAGATAATTAAAAAATCGCACTTAAATACAAAATTCTTTGAATAGTTTTTTCATAAAAATCTTTATCTTTATTTGTCTGTATTTTTATATATTTAACCGTTTAGTTACGAAACATAGCTTTATACCGAAGCACTAAGCTAGAAGATCTTGTTCTAGATTCTTTACACCCGTCTACCTTGTCAATAAAATCAATTATACAATCAGATGGCACTATTGCACTATTTTGTAAAGTCCTTTCTAAAATTACCACACAGGTCGGTAGGTGCAACTGTGTGTAATTTGCAACATAATATAATAAACTAGCTTTCCGCCTGCGGCTTCGCCCGCGTTTTCAAAGAAAAACCCGCATAGTTCCCGTTCCCGTGGGATTTCCGGGATAAAACCTAGCCTATGTTACTCGTGGATAATGTAGCTTTCGAATGGTGAAAGAATTTTTAAAATCGGTCCAGTAGTTTATGAGCCTATTCATTACAATCAAACAAACAAACAAACAAAGTTTTCCTCTTTATAATATTAGTGTAGATTATTTAAAATATATGTATTGTTATATGATAAGCTTTAATTTACAGATCATTTAAATATTTAAAGTATTAGAATTCCAATTTTATGGTGGCCTTAATGTTGTCTTGTTGTTGAGCTGTGCTCCGAAGTTTTATCCGCATTGCTCCGCTCCTGTTGGTCTTAGCGTGATGATAACACTTATGACTTTCTCGATAAATGGGCTATCTTACACCGAAATGATTTTTCAAATCGGATCAGTAGGTACTTCCTGAGATTAGCGCGTTCAAACAAACAAACTCTTCAGCTTTATAATATTAGTAACGTATAGATAGCATAGTAACATACAATATCTACTCATATAAAATATTTTTTACACAGGCTGTGAATTTTGTGAACACTACTACAATGTAACACTACATCAATATAATATTATCTGTGATATATATTAAATATTGCACGCCTCATAAGCGAAGCGTTGAGGTGGGTACTACTGTCACTTCGCGCAAAACATCTGATTTTTCAAACTTAAAATGTCTTTATGTATCATACATTGCACTTGTAAGATAATAAATACACACACATATTAAGAAAAAACACTATTTTTAACGTTCATGATATTTTTGATGTCATTTTTGTTATTTAAACTAGTAAAACAGTTTAAAAAAGTTCTGTCTTGGACGTCCGTGTGTCTGTATGTGCGGATCCTTTTTCTTGTTAACACGATAGCGACCGAAATACTTTACTAATCGAGTCTTTTTTTTTCTCTTACGCTTGAGTATGCTCAGGAATAGAACCCTTTCATTTTTCAGGGTCTGATTCGATGTGGTTTAATTGTTATTAAATAAACAAAAATAATAATTAATAAATATTTATTAAAAAAAAATTATGAGGCGTGCACTTTTGGATTTTCCAAATTATATTTATAACTATAGACGTTATAGGGATACGAAGGATTAGGACGGACGGACGGACATACCTTATATCTTCGGGTAATGTTGTTATATCTTCGGAAATCGTGACACGCCTCCCTAAATAACATTTAATATAAATATTATTAATAAACTTTTCAACAAAATTTTAATCTCGATAAGGAAAATTATTCGAAGTTATCGTTCCTTACTTTTACCTACCTTGTTATAAGTAGGTAGGTCTATCTACTGGCCAAGTTCTGAAAACACACTGTATCCATGTTAGTTTCCGTACCTAATATATTATTAAATATAACCTCATTATCAGGGCATGAACAACTTATTAACAAAAAATTAAATTCGTAGTAGGCACACAATAAACAAAATTAGCAACAGATATTCATATTGTATTAGAAATTTAATTTAAACATGAAGTTTGAATTAATTATTTGCCTAATTTACCCCTAAATATCATTAAATAACAACATTTCATCCTATCAAAACTTACCTAAACAAATTAACGAACTGAAGTCATACTAAAGTTGAAAACAAAATAAATTAGTACCGTAATTGAAAACAAACGAATGTTGATTAAAATTTTATAGATACGTTCAAAGATATTCTTATTTAAACCAAGCTATACTAGCAAACATTGTTTTACAATTGTATCACTTTAGAAACAACAAAAAATAGCAATTAAGTTAGTGCTTAAAGCCAATAAACAGTCCTATGTTTCTTAAAGTTAACAATTTGACAGTTTAAGCAAGCTTACCCATAATGAAAATGGATCCACAATAAACATGAGACATGTCCCATTAATTCTTATTATTTTATTGTTTACTTAAATAAGACTGGAATATACGAGAATATGAAAACGTCTACCTATCATATATAATTCATAGATATAAAATATTATATAAAAATCAAAAATGGTAGATAAGATCCAGATCAAATTTAAGGCTTGGCACGGACAAAATACCAATTATGGGTCATAATAATATACTGAAACGTTTATGAAACAACATCCTTTATTGTAATCGAAATAAGATCTACAATTATGTAATCTCTAATACAAGTTTCAACAGCGGAGATTTATTTAACAAACAATAAGCAATAATCATTAACAGTTTATATATGCACACATAAAAATCACTTGAGAATGGTTGAAAGAACAATGATACCAACCTCAGTGTTGCATTATTACAAATTCACAAGACCGTATGATCATAATCTTAACGTTACCATTAGTTACATATAAATCTCTTATAGCTGTCCATTTGAAAATCGATCTTATTTGTATGTGTTAAAGTTTATTTTCGCATGTTCAAAACTGAAGGCACGAAGGATGTACAGTTACGAGATTATTTAATTTCCATAACAATTATTACAGTTGATATAATTGTTAGGAAAATTATAGCTCATCACATATTAAAATTATTCACTTTTATTATAATTACAGACCTGACCTCGCTTCACTTTGGTGTTAGAGTTATGAAATGTACTAGGTGCTCCCCGCGGTTTCACCTCCGTGGTCGTAGCGTGATGATATATAGCCTATAACCTTCCTCGATAAATGAGCTTTCTAACACCGAAAGAATTTTTTAAATCGGACCAGTAGTTCCCGAGATTAGCGCGTTCAAACAAACAAACAAACAAATTCTTCAGCTTTATAATATTATGTATAGATTAAGATTATAATACTACTACGTACCTATAATCGACATATTCGACCTATGTTGTAAAATTGCAAAATTTGCTATTAACATTGGGCCAGTGTGCCTTAACTTAAAAAAAAACAATTATTGTGATGAATGAGAAGAGAAGCATCAAGAAATGACTATTTCTTGATTTTTATTTATGAATTATGATTATTTATGAATTATATTATGAATAAAACATAACAATCTGTAATGTTGTAAATTTATAAAAAAATTATCAAACAAGAAAATCGATTTAATACATAATCGATTTAGTACGGCATCTGTGTCATACTATTTCTATACTGCTTTTAATCCATTACTCCGCAACGCCGTACAAAAATCATGGAGACAAAGGGAGAAAATCTCTACCTGAACTTTCGAATTCTCATCTGCACTCAGGTGGACAGCTTACAAGTGACGTCATAGTGCTGAATCTTATTATTTTATGCTCTTATATCGTTCTAGATAGGTCACCTGGTGGATCAAATGACCCATAATTTTTTCAACACGGGCCTGTAGTCTATAATATTTTCTAACATTATTTAATGGTTCGTATTTTAATTAATTAGGTGTAAAAATAGCTTGAAATTATGTTTTAATTACCCATCTACTATTTTTTATCTATATTTTTTCGTCTTTATAGATTTATTTAGATATAATCTATACCTACTTATAATATTAGACAAAGTTAAGTTTCTGACTTTGTAGGTTCCGATCATAAAAACTTTTTTCTAACTAAAAGCTACAAGGCACGACATAGGATTCGTCTCTTTGATAAGCATCAACCCGGACATTAGTCAGTATTTTGTTACAAACTACACGATACAAATTAATAAAAACAATAGTGTTCAATCCAATTGAAATGGCTATAATAATCAATAATTTCTCGTCAACTATACCAATTGGCCACTAGTTATTGATGGAAGCGTAAAACCGACGTCCCAGAGTGATGTTAATTAATAATAATAACTAGAAGGCGTCGTGGATGACGTTTCAACATAAACCTTCCATCAATCGAGCCCTTGTCTTGACGAACGAAATATAATATGTACATCATTTCTAATTCCGATTCTTTTGTCGCCTAAAACTTAACATAAAAAATGGCACGAATATAGAATGAATTTGAAAGAAAGGACAATTTCAAATACCTTACTTCTAACGATTATTTCTAAGATAAACCAATTACTGAATTTCCTGAATGTAGGTTTTAAATGTCTTCCACATGCTGATCATCAATAGAATAATTTAATTATGAAATCTAATTATTCACTCAGTTACATAATATTATATATAGGTATATGTAGAGCAACATAGCCTTGGTCAAATAGTACCTTGCAGGCCTACGTAACATTCAGAAAGGGCATTATTCATTAATGCAACCATTTTCATATTAAATTATGTCTTACAACTCGTATTTCAGTTCTGGAGTCGAGTGAAAATATCGACAGCTCTTTATTTAGAACCCACGTAATATTTATGGTTCTCAAGAAGGCTTATTATACCGAAGATAATATCTTTCAGTTAATACAATGGGTCGATCTAATTAATCTTATAAGATTATCAGAGTTAATGGCTCCTTGCCTAGACGATAGCTCTTCAATTGACTCTCACTTTCACTTTGATAGCTAACATGGATCTTATTATCAATTTACATTGATTGAGGCTTTATGCTTACGAGCAAACATTCATCACGGCTCTTTTAAAGCTATGGTAGCCTAGTACCTTATTCCATAAAGCGTAAAATGGATTTAGCAAAACAAAGTTAAGTAAGTCCCCTGGCATTTACCATATGGAAACACGTTCCACATTTATTTCACTGGTTAATTTTCTTTTCATCGGGTCAGTATTCCCTGCCACACCTTCTTTATAGGATTTAACAGGAAATCGTACCCATTAATTACACCTCGGTGAAGCTCGCACTAACTAATGTAACAGGTCGAGACAGCTGAGAACAGAATATTTACTTATCTATTTTAATCGCACGCTTAGCATACATTTTTAATTTTATTCATTGCTTATTTAGTAATTTGCTTTTTATTGAACACCTGATGTTTATTAAAACAATATATTCAATACTTGTTAAGTTACATATAAAATATGGAACGACTAAAATAAACACGAATGAATTCTAGTCCACATTTTACAAGAGTATGTATCAAATTCTTAAGATGAAGTCTATGTAGAAAGAAAACGAGGTACATTTTTGTAAATTCACTACTAACTGCCTATTTCGAAAGTTAATAAAACATTGAAAATTATACTTTGTTGTGTAATTCATATCATGAAAAATCACCTCCGAAACAAATACGACCGTTATACATATAGTAAGCCAAGATTCAGTATCCTAAATATAAAACTATACTCTGTCCATTATATTATTTGCTTTTTGACAGCTTCACGCCTATGAAGGATTGTATTGTCTATGTTTAAATGTCATACAAATAATTATCGTTCTTCATGGACAGGTCCCGCCCACTTAGTGATGTCTACACAGAATTATTCAATGATGGGTCGATAGATTATAATAATCGATAGAACTACTCTGTAAAATATATCCGATGCAGAAAAACTCTTCTATTATGTTATATAATTTAAACGTAAAGACAATCAAATTGTAAGATAGAAACCAATAAATAATAAAATATTAGTTTAATTTAGTTTTAACATACAATGCATAGATATGTGGTCTTATTATTACATATCTTATTAGTACGTTTACGTTGTAATTATTATTTACGTACCTGATTCGATTTATGATAATATTTTTAATTTATAATTGAAATGGTATCACAATCGATAATCTTTTGAACATCACTTCTGGTATCACCCGTCGAGCTGTCAAAAAGCAATTCTTATAGTGGACAGACTATAGTTCATCAAAATAAACAATGTTACAAAAAGGAAGGTCTTACGTGTACTATGGAATTTTACTACTCTTTGGTGCTGTGCATAATATGCATATAATTTAATTGTCAGTTTGTTAATTGTGTTATTAGCAAATAGTGTTTCGTTAACTATTAATTTTACAATCAATAATTTGTGCCATATCTGACTTGTAACTATGAATAGTTGACATTGACTGTTGACATTTGAATAGAGACATTTTATTGTCACGAAGAAGTTTGATAATATTATTTGAGTAAAGTCACAGAAAAACTATGTCTCATGGTACCTACTTCCCAAAGTGTATAAAATGTTTAATATCTTAGAACTAAAGTCATACTGTTAGCCTTTCCAATGCGGACATACAAATAAAAATATCTATATTATTAAGTGGTTATGATCGTCACATAACAAAATTATAATTATATATCTAAATACATTTAATCATTTGAAATGCAACGTGGGAATGCTGCAAATTTGCGACATGACAAAAAAATTCAGTGCACAAAATTTGGAATCTTTGGAATCATCTCAAGCTTTTGTCCGTTTAGAAAGTACCGATCTAAGTTGCGGATTGCATCGTAATGTATCGAGGTTAACGTCCGTCAAGTGACTTCCTTCATTCTGTGACATTTGATGAGTCCTGTTTTACTTTCTATAAATTACTTTATAATTAAATCATCAAAACTGGCCGTGTTGCAAACGCACGTAGTTAGAGTTACGTTTTAATATGTGAACGGTAACTTTGATGCCTCAATTCGTGGACTGGAATAATTTTATCCTATCCTATCCTACTAATATTATAAATGCGAAAGTTTGTGAGTATCGATGTGTATGTGTATGTTTGTTACTCTTTCACGCAAATACTACTGAACCGATTACAATGAAATTTAGCACACATATAGATGTTAACTTGGATTAACACATAGGATAGGTCTTATATAACGGGAACTATGCGGGTTTTTCTTTGAAAACGCGGCGAAGCCGCGGGCGGAAAGCTAGTAAATTATAATCACCATATTGTATAAAGTTTGTGACTGACAAAAGACGATAGAAAAATGTTTTATTCTTTCTTATTTAATTTAAAAAGTTTTATAAGGTTAAAGATTTATGAAATCAAAATTAATGCATCTAAATTAGTAACGTTTCTAATCTATTATTTAGCGAAGTTAGAGTAGAGGTGTGGTAGACACATAAATTCAGAAAGTATTTATCAATAGGTGTTCCCAACTTAATAGAAATTACTTACCTATCTTAATTGTCTCCATTTTAAATGCATATTTAATTTAATGATTAGCGCTTGTAAATCTGATTTCTTCATAATAATCATTCTTTAATCGCGTATAACGGAGGTCAAAGATTAAGATTCATTAAGTGGAATTTTACAATTTCATCTAGCTATAAAGATTATCATTAGCATAAGTATGCCGTTTGTAATACCATTGTCTGTTATCTAACGACCTGAGATTCGGGCTTTCGAAGCAAAATTATTATAGGTAGTAGAATATTCAGGCAGAAAATGTTATCTAGAAATTTTTGAAGTGAAACTTCTTTAGGCGCGTTGAGTGTTAAATTTCAAGGTCGCGTCATGGCAATACCGTCACGTCATGGGGATAATTTTGGTGTCTTTGAATCTTGCCAAAGAAGTTTCACTTCTGACGCGTGTGCTCGGCACACGCGCTCTTTTTCATGTTTATTGCCTTATATTTCACTTAATTTCCGACATTTTAAATTAACTTATCTCTGATATAATCACTAATTTTCAAAGCCTAACAAAAGTAATTTGCAAATAAAATTATAGAATCGAGAAATGTAGAAAAGCCTCCATTTAATGGTAATTGCAATAATAATCGATTCCATCCGCAGCGATAATCATTGGCAATCTTCTCATACATAACATTTCATCTTAATTTCGACTCTACGTGAAATACCATACTGTTACTCAATCTTACTATAATTGCTTGTGTAAATCGCCAAAATTTAATTCGTCTGTGTCAATTAATAAAATTGTCTTTTCGTTGGCGTTTTTTCCCAAAATGACTCATTTGAAAAACATTCCAAAATGTTCTGTTTCTTTAGAAAGATAAACTAATAATGATTTCAATTTATTTAGGAACCAAATTAGGTAATTTGCTTAAGGCCACCTTGAAAATTGTAACGACAAATTTCGATATTTTTATTTAAAATACAGGAAACGTGCTGAAGCAATATTACGTCTATCTTTAGTTGTATTTTTGTTAGATCATGTTTTAAATAAAATAGTATAGTACCTCTTACGCGTGGCTCTATTTATGATAAGCGATAACCTTGTGATAACTGATTGATTTACAGTCTTTCTTCAAATGTAACTTGGTTTTGTTTCCACCGCTCCTTTTATTTCCTTTTTAGTTCTATTTTTGAAGTCCTCTCTTGAGATATGGAGATTCTTTACGATTCCAAAGGAATTACGTTAAATGCCCTTAACTGGTTTAGTGACGTAAGCAAAATGCCAACAATAGGTTAATTTCACGAGTGAAGTAAGCGTATTCTCCCACTTCTTGTCAACTAAATCGGTTCAGTCTCAATGATATAATCTGTCAGCCAATCACGATAGAGGCCATAGGATAAAAGCCTTTGGGATAAAAGATTTCCCGTAGTAACTGCTTTCCAAATCGGTGGTACATATGTATATGGTTAAACTATGTTATGACGATTAAAAAGTGCTTCTAGAAAAAGTCAATTGAATAAAAAAAGTTTTAGTTTAAGGGGTTTTTCGTTATAAGATTTAAACTCAATGTTTATTACTGATTTTCATAAAAGCTCTTCAAAAAGTGTTGAAATTACCACGTAATTTTTGCCAAACAATACCCGGATATAAAGTACCTAATTATGTTCTTAAAGTGAAAAATCAATATCATTCCCTTGAGAAATCAAAGCGTTTTAAAGTAGGCAACATTTACAACAATACACCACTAATTAATAATATAAATCAGAGGTATATTTATGTCCAACGTTGGTTTTTCGTGCTGTTTGCATGTAACGTTTATTTTGCTACGTAACACAGTAGTCTCGACTCCCAAGACTCAAACATTTGTACAGTCAATAGTAATGTTTGGCTTGTACCTATAGGCAACTGGTTATAATGAAGCGTTAAATTGTTTATGACTAAATTTCAATTTTTGACAGTATTCTTAATAGCTGCACAAGACACGTTGAATATTTTAACCATTTTTATTATTTTCTCCTGTGAAATTTCATAATTTCACATTCAGGAATAATATTTTTTTTTATTGTACGCTAGGGAAGCGCTTGACCACGATCTCGCCTGATCGTAAGCTGAGATGTGGCCTAAGGTGGAGCGCGGTTCCCTAGAAGGTACCGGTTCACTCTTCGCTTGAAGACCCCCATATAATTGTACTCGGCGGGGAATAATAATATACTATGATGTTTTTTACAGTCCAAAATATTTCACTTTAGAGTCGGAAGTACATAAAACGAATTTGGCACTATATTGCACTCTCAATGACTCGATAAATATATAAAACTAACTACAAAGCACAGATTCCGGGTAAAAATTAGCATATTATTATAATGTTATCCGGAACACCATGTTTGCATAACAAATATGTAGACCTACATGACCTACAAATGACCTACAAATGACCAAATTTACCCCGGCAACTGTCGAAAAATAAAAATAAATTCCGACTTTGTGGACCACCATTTTTGTACGGCGTTGCGGAATAATTAATTAAAAGTAGTATAGAAATAGTATGACACAGATGCCGTACAAAAATCATGGAGACAAGGGGAGAAAATCTCTACCTGAACCTTCGAATTCTCATCTGCACTCAGGTGGACAGCTTACAAGTGACGTCATAGTGCTGAATCTTATTATTTTATGCTCTTATATCGTTCTAGATAGGTCAGCTGGTGGGTCAAATGACCCATAATTTTTTCAACACGGGCCTGTAGTCTATGACTGTATGTTTGTAAATAGTTTTATACAAAGACAACTTTTAATAGATTTAACGTGTTAAAAATGTAGTTGTGTATTTACTTTTACGTACATAAAGTTTTCATGGATACAGAACGTTTCTTTCATGGATACACCAAATAACAGGGATAATCTATAATATAAAAATGAATCGCAAAATGTGTTTGTAAGCGCATAACTCGAGAACGGGTGGACCGATTTCGATAATTCTTTTTTTATTATATTCCTTGAAGTACCAGGATGGCTCTTATGTAGAGAAAACATAAATAAGTACCACGGGCGAAGCCGGGGCGGACCGCTAGTGACAGAATAAAAATTAAACATAAGAAACTACATCTCTTCACTTTGATTCTTTGTTATCGGAATTAAAGGAATTCTAAATAATGAGATACATTAGAATATGCCTTATTATGTAGAATAGAATATTTCAAGTGAATGAAGTCACGGTATGAAAGTAAAGCTCACAGTATGTTTAAATGATTAACTCTCACTCGTTGTACAAACATTTTCTAACATGGAGAAATTGAATGTAAAAATTATTCGTAGTAAACGTTTTTGTATGAATGTGAGCTTTATTTTTCATTATATATTATTCTCTTTGATTCCCATCACTACATAGTATAAAACAAAGTCGCTTTTTCTGACCCTATGTAGGGATTTAAGCATACATAGGGATGTATGCTTAAATCTTTAAAACTACGCAACAGAGTTTGATGCGGTTTTTTGTAATAGATAGAGTGATTCAAGAGGAAGGTTTTAGTACCGTGGACGGAAAGCTAGTATATTATTTATGTTGTATCTTCTATTGTTGATAAAAACTACAATATTCCTAGTACAAGATTTTTAACCATTTCTTCAGTTATTTCCACGTAATAAGACACTATTGAGGTCTAATTCCTACCCTGAGGCATTCCACGATGAAACACGGCTTGACCCAGGAATTGAACTTAAGACCAAACCAAAATTGTTTTGCTACCGCTAGACAATCGTAATAATAATATACTATTTTTTTTAAACTGTATTTTCGATCGCAAATTTACTCGTGTATATTTCAAATTATCACTAGAGCAATGACCCTTATACATTTCCGAGATTTAATCTCTATTTGCTCCTTGCTTGAAGCAAAAGTATATCAAATCCATTCAAACACAGGCGAAGAGATGTAACAAACACGTTTTATTACTTAAAATAAATATTTATTAAAGTTTTTATAATATTTTGATTTATTCATATAGAGCTTTATGTTGTTAGTTTATTTGAAATTAGAATAATGACCTTTATACATTTCCCAAATTTAATCCTTGCTTGAAGCAAAAGTATATCAAATCTATTCAACACACAGAGAAACACGTTTTATTATACAATAAATATTTATAAAAGTTTTTATTATGTTTCGATTTATTCATGTAGAGTTTTATATTATTTTTCTTCTTTCATAAAGAAAAGTGGATTTTATGTCGTTTCTTTTAAAATAACACGCATAAATTATGTTGTCACCGGCCGCTATGGAAGTTTATGCCAACATAAACGGCTGTTAGTAACTACTGTATAATTAACTTGTCACTTTACATGGGTATTCTAATGCTAATTAGTTTAAATATTGAAAAATTGGTTATTGACCCAGTTTTTTCAGGGTCTAACTGCTTCAAATTTCCCATTTTACTCTTATATTCGATTATTATTTTTCCTTTGTTGTGTTATGTATTGAAAATTATTGGGTCTGTTTTTCATGTCATGTTATAATTTCTTTTTTTTATCAAATACTAGCGGTCCGCCCCGGCTTCGCCCGTGGTACATATTTCGCAATA
>CAJQZN010040805.1:0-33074 GCA_907164685.1 Colias eurytheme
GTATACAATACAAAGAAACGAGCACATGTACGATGGAAATTTGCTCATTCATAAGAAGCAACACACAGCTAAACATGTATCTATAATAGTTGGTTCGCCTTTTCCAGTCTTCCGAATACTTCATCTACCGTCACGCTGCAATACGAACTTATCTAACATTTATAACGGAAAATATTTTATAACTAAACTTGGCTAAAGTACAAAATGTGGTTCAAAAGTTTAAGAGCAATTCGGGCTCTTTCATAACACCTCTCCAACGAGTTATTTCATTCTAAATAATAAAAATGTTCTTGGAAAAATGTTTTAGTGCTGACGCATTACGGGAATGGTACCACTGATGGGATATAAACCTGCTTACCGGATTTGAGGGTAAAGGCTTAAGTGTTACTCTGGTAAAGAGAGAAGTGAGCAATCTCAGTTGGCAGCGTTAAGGAATGATTTGGAAAGTAAGATTGTCAGATTCATGAAGAGAGGAAAATTACCTTTTAGATGATGTTCCTACATCACTCGCTATTGAGTCCTAAATTAGGGAAATAACTGCAAAATGTTGAAAAAAATTACAAAAAAATACCTAATAATCGTAAGATATACCATCGAGATAGAGATATACATAACTTATAACTGAAGATTATCATGAAAATCTAAAACTTTTAAATTGTCTACACGGGTATACAATTTAAAAGTGTAATATCTTAGTGGATGATTTGAACCACACAATATTCGTAGAGTAGAGATATATTATATGTATGAATGCGAGTAATCTTAACATTGCGTGCGATTTCTTCAATAGTTTTTGCTATTTTCACACTAATTGATATTATCACACGCAACTTTGATTGCGATATGTTATAATATGACCATTACACGGTATTACAAATTTTTCCGTAATTACTTGACCCTGTGACATTTGACAGACGCTGCAAATCCAGTCCAACATTATTCGTCTCAATACTATCCACTCACTCGTAAAACGAAAACAGAACCCTCCAAATAAAATTAAACTGCCATCACTCCGTACTTTTTCAATAAAGTTCACTAATAAAATTGTTGAAAATCAAGTTATTGAAGTGCCGCTTCGGCGAATCTCCGAAAATTACGGGCCAAAACGTGCCTCCAAATTCTAAATCAACTTTCCTGTACAAAGGGATATTAGCCGCCAATAAAGTTGTAATAATAAAACTTTGGATCCGACTCAATATTTGCGTAAGATCCCGTCTGGGTTACCTTCTCAACCTTCTCAGGTTTAATTAGCCGAGGGAGCTAATTCCCAAGTTTTGATGAATGCTTATATAACCCTTGTTGTCAGTCTTTGTCAGTGGTCTAGGACATCATTTGGAATTTTGATATAAAACAATTGTTTGAATTAATTGCTATTGAAACTGGACGTGTTTTGGAAACCGAACAGCGTGTAATGGAATGCGATTGTTATGCTAATAAAGTTGTGTTTTATTTTGTAGTGGCAGGATTTATTGTTATGATTTATTTATTATAATATGAGTGATATGAATTTAAAAACAATATTGTTCAATCAATGACCACAGTCAAGAAGTTTCATTTTCTTTAAAGTATAGTAAGCCTTTCAAATTTTTATAATGTTTTGTAATCACTATCACTTTTGAAGACATTATTAAAATAATATTAGGTAATTTAAAGTTAACCCTTACTTACCTCTTATAATTTAAATACTACAACATAATATTTTATAAAGAAAGCTTAGAAGTAACAAACAATTTGCGAGCACACAACCATAATAATTCAGTTATACAATCATTTCATGATCATATTTGATTTCAATCCGGTTTCCACGAAACCAATCTAAAGTATACACCATCTAACTCATTCTAGGCAATATCAGTTTTACATTTCATAAAATGTACGTAAAACACTATTTAAATTGTACTTAATCTTCCCACAGTGTTTACCCAGTTCCCTGGTTCGCTCAAATTGTTATTCTTCACTGATGGTATAAAATTATTAATGGATAGTTTTGTTTAATTAAGTTTAGCTGGTTCGCTTCAAACGGTTGTGAAGTTTCGAGTGGATAAAATTACGTTGGAGTTGGTTTGTTATGAGTTCTTGTGTACTTTGGTGCTATAATTTTTTAAGTAGGTACTTTTGGATTGAAGTGTTATATAGCGCTTAGTGTTGAGTTTTTTTAATTAATTTCACGCCCTAGATTTTGCTCGTGTACTCCTCATTTTAAACCAGTAATTCTGTAGAAACTTTCTTCTCCTATTTCATCTATATCATTGGAAGTTTTTTCCTGGAAATTGTAATAAAGACGATTGTCTTCGGATCTTAAACAGTCCTTGTGTCAAATTTCAATACATTTTGTCAAATGTTTTACCCTGTACCCTATAATTTCACATTTAAAACAATTATAGAAATTTAAAAGTTTCAAATGCGTCCGAATATTCTCTTAAGCTTTAGAACTTACTAAAGTACTATGTAGTATTTTGACCGCTATGTAGGTACTCATTTGATGTAATTGTTATACCGTAAACGGACGCTCTTCCGCCGCGAGTTATTTCAACTTTACAAACACATGTATCGTAAGTAGGATTCAATGTTGTGCCAGGCTTATCGTGCTAATTTTGTTTGTTGGTGTGCAAAAATGCTTAAACAGAAGGAGAGAGAGGGACAGTGAAGGTAAGCTTTGCCTTTTGTTTAACTGTACATCTTACCATTTCTACATGCTTATTAGCAGTTTCCATAGTGCACATTTTAAAGATTCCGAAGCAAATTTTAGAAGGACATAAGGCAAAAAGACAATTTTTTTGAATTTTTATCTTATTTAGAAATTCAAAAGTATTTATGTTTTTAAATATATCAGCAAAAGTAAGTTACTATAATTTCTGGCTTAGATCAACAGTTCTTTAGGACAATAATATGTAGTCCATTTGACCAAACATAGAGTACTATCCTTTCTGTAACTAGTTTGACGACAAAATTGCCAATAAAAAGCTATATAGTCATTTTTTTTTAATTTTTAAATATGATTTATAGCTTACCAAAATAATAAATTGAATATTACCCCAAATCGCGAGCTCTAAAATATTTTGCTGAAGTCAGGGCAAGGAGCACAAATCCACTAGGATTTATATTCGCTGACCGTGGCTAGGTCATAAAAGAATTTACTGCCTGGATGCAATAAGTTTTAGTTTAAAGTAATAACTAATAATTCTCGCGCAATGCTATTTTATTTCTGTAGCTATAAATTATTATGTACGTTTCGTTATTACTTTTTGATGTAAGAACTGTGTTTTTGAGGAAGTGACTGTCAAAAACGAAAATATTTTTTTTAATCAAAAATGACAGAGAAAATATTCTCCTTTCTAGGCAGCCGACCCCGTAAGATACGGGATAAGGCTAGGAAGAAAGGAGAATATTTTCTCTGTCATTTTTGATTAAAAAAAATATTTTCGTTTTTGACAGTCAGGTATGCCAACATAACGGCAGGAGAACTCCTTCGTGAAACGCACTCTATCCATCAAAATAATTTTAGTAGTTAAAATGATATCAATATCTTCTACCTATTTGTTCCCGCTTTAAAGGCATAGCTCTCCAGTGATTTATTCATTACTTCAGTGTATTCATTATGTTTAATTTTATCATCTTTATCAGCCTCTTACAGCCTATAATTTTTAAGCTATTGCATAGCTTCTATCGCGGGCCTTGAGCGCGGGGACCGAATCGAGAAATTCCGTAACGAAAAAACCTCACGCTCCCCACTCCGACGGGCTCGGAGGTGTGGCTTGAAGGCATAGCATGCAATAGCTTTACCGCGGCAGTCCCCGAGTGCCACACGTCTTTTTTTTTCACTGCAGAAGTACAGCGCTCCTGTAAGGTCATAATTTACCGTGAAAACTAAGTGCGGTTTGGCAAATGTCACATGTCGATGAACTTTTTAGTTACGTGATATAGCGGTTTTAACAGAATGTTTTCCTTCATCAATTCGAGGTGTGGTATGAATGTTCAGATAAAAAATTCGATTTTGTTTTTATTCATTTCATTCAGATTTTTATTTCAGATCATGCAGTTTCGTAGCGACTTTTATATTAAATCCATTATTACTGTGCCACCAATACAAGAATACATTATAAATACCTATTTCAAAATAATTATGTTCATTGATATTAGATATTTCATTTGAACCATTATAGCAAAGTGGCGAACGATGGATACCATAATATTATTGCTAAGAAATAAAAAGCAACGTTAAGTACCTCTACATTTTCAAACTTCAGCTCTAGTTCTAGCCATGCATTATTTTTCGTGCTGTAGATTTAATTATTTTAGCTACGAGCATGATAAAATTGAATGGATAGAAAATATAAAGAATAAAAAGATTTCCAACAGTGAACAGACCATAAAACCAAACGTGTTTAAATAATTCACACCTGATTGCCTGTCATTAAAATAGCTATTAATTGTAAACTATCGCAACCTGCATACTATTTGTTTTATTTTCAAACACATAATAGTATCTTACATTATATAATAATTTGATAGACAAACACTAGAGCAACACATTATACAAAACATACCAAGTGGTCGCGAACTTACACCCTCTGGCATAATAATCAAGTAATGCGTCATCACAATTGTTTCTAAACTAAATAATCTTAACTAAGCCCTTCAACCTAAAGGCCAATGTATATTCGTATTAGTCCTGAACCCATCCGGGTTGATCCAGGATAAAAGAAAGCCTCTATTGTTTTGAAATAAAGTTGATTTAAGTGTTAAATAAGTTAAAATCAGCATAGGAGGGCCATGATGTCTTATAGCAGTTTTATTTCCAGTGTAGGAAAGTGATGTCGCCAAGGATGTCGCTAAACGACCTATATGTGCTGTCATTTTTGCACACTGGAAATAATACTTCTATAAGACATCATGGTAGATTGACTTCAACGTAATGATTTTAAAACTTGTTTCCAGTACCTTCAAAGTTTATTCTGTACAAACCAACAAACAAAATTCACCCTCTATTTAACATAATTCTATCACGCCTGAAAAATAATATTAGGCGTGCTTGTCATGCAGCAGGTCTATATTTTACAATAGTACCTACCTACTTACTTATCAATAAAAAAAATCTCCCTCTACAAAACATGACTATTGATATAACATACAAAACAGTATCAAGCATGCATATTGCATGTCATAATCATGACGCGACGGTCTAAAATCTGCTAAGTACTAATCAAAAAACAAAAGTCTTTCTCTTGATAACATGACTATTGATATTTATCACGGGACTAACAGTTATCAAGCATGCTTGTCATGCAGCATGACGGTGTGGTCCATGGTTGCGTGCCGAAGTCGCGTGATAAGATTTCATTCACATAATACACAGTAATTACAAGACTGAAAGATTACAGAGAGATGTGTCTGTGCACGGCATTCGGAAATTTGTACCAGCTATATCTCCGAGGAGCTTTGTTGGTTTTTTTAGTCTGGATGTTATATTTGTATGAAAGACGTATAGTATACTAGCTTTCCGCCCGCGGCTTCGCCTGCGCAGTCAAAGAAAAACCCGCATAGCTCCCGTTCCGTTGGATTTCCGGGATAAAACCTATCCTATGTCCCGGGGTAAAAAATTGCCTATGTCCTTTCTCGGGCATCGAAATATCTAATAATAGTAATTGATTATTTAGTTATCTACAACAAAGAAAACAGTTCACCCGTACCCATACCCATATTCGTACCCGTATATAGGGCTCACAAAACTTGAAATCCTTTCTACAATATAATCCTAAATGACTCGCAGTTGAAAAAGCACGAAAGAATCGAATTCCAAACAAACTCCAACTAAAACTGTATTTCCACAGCAAATTTTCCGTAATAATTCGTTTTTAAAGCGATATTTCTATAAATGCATAAAAATAACGCTTTGCAACCGAACAGCTCGTAGGTTTGAAAAATGAATGAGTCCTAGCAAGATACCTCGATGTGTTAATAATGCCCTCGGGTATTTCACAGACGTGGGAATCGTTTCCATAGTAACACGGGAAATTTGGAGAATACATGTTCATGACGAAATTATGTTGTACTTAGTTGGATGCTGTCTATGGTATTAAGTTTGAAACTAAATTCTATTCAAGAACGGGAATAGTTATTTATATTATAATATAAGTATGGTCTCATGATTATAATTATTATATTATACAGGTACGGACGTGAAACAGCTTAGTATGATAATGTTGTTCAGGACATCATCACTACATAGTATAAAACAAAGTCGCATCCTCTGTCCCTATTTCCCTATGTCCCTATGTCCCTATGTCCCTTTGTACGCTTAAATCTTTGAAACTACGCAACGGATTTTGATGCGGTTTTTTTTAATAGATAGAGTGATTCAAGAGGAAGGTTTATGTGTATAATAACATCCATTAAATAGTGGAGAAGTACTGTTATTTTTGAGGTTTCTAATGTGATGTCGTAAATAATTACATTTTATCCGCTTACATTGCAAACGTAGGCTGAACCCTACGAGTTTTATCAAAATAATGTACTAAGTATTGTACACATTGAAAAGGTCTACAGAAAAGTCCGCGATGGCATATGTCTATCTCTTATGGATAACCCACAATAACTTTTTTTTGTCATTTACTTTTACGACAAATAATGGCTAATTTTCGAAGCGATTTTAACCAATACAGCATTAATCCTTAACCAATTAAATACCTTGAATACATTGTTCATTTAATATAGATCTATATGGCCCTTTACACCGTATGATTTAAGTGAATATTTTCGAAGATATTACAGATTTAAAAATTGCGGGGCGTACCGTTTGCGGCGGTACCGGCCGGCCGGGCCGCTATGTTTTTATATACAACGTTAAAAGTTATTCTGTAGTGTATTTAGTATCAGCATTGCACCCGTGCGAAGCCGGGGCGGGTCGCTAGTTTATTATAATGTGTAATGTAATAATATTTATTATAATAATATTATGTTGTGCTGTGATAAATGAACTGAGGCGTGTTTAATTTATTATTATTTTAATTAGTTTCGATTGTTACTTATTTAAGCATATCTATTAGAAAAGCACTAGAATCAAAATATAAAAAGAAGATAAAAATTTGCTACACATGGCGCCCTAGTTTGTTATAAATAGCACAGTGTTACAATAACAATGAGACGATAGCATTTAATTAACGGAAAATTACCTACCGGTAAAGGAAAGATCAAAATTATCCGAATAAAAGATTATTCTCTGACTAATAAATACCTTGAAATAAACATAGCTGAACATGAATGTTATCGTTCTCTTTTGACTTTTCTAAATAACAACATTGATTTTACTCAATTAAAAACAGCATTTTCTTATTACTCCATACAATTAATGTCTACTCATATCTACCGCTATCCAAGAAAATGATATTACGATTGAAATTCCCGTATCAATTAATAATGCTTATCGGAGCAGTGGAAACGTGCGCATTACTCGTTGAGTTATTACCTAGCGAGATTTCCGAGTTTTTATAATGAATCACATTCGCTCCTAGGGTACACCAGAAGGTTCTTATTCATCGCCACACAATTCTGGGTATGGTAGGTTATTCAAATAGAGAACTGACGTACCTACGGAATATATTATATACGTCAGTTCTTTATGGCGTAGTTCTTGTATGGTTAAGGTGGCGTGGTTCTTGTATAAGATTTGATTGTTTTGTTACTTGGTATCTGATGTTTGGCTTGTGATTTAATCGCAATATTTATTCTTTCAAGTAGACTTATTTTGGAAGCGCTCTTGAAAAGTTGTGAAACAATTAAGAATCACTGGTTCGGAAATTTTTGAAAGAAGAGCCTTGAGAGCCTAATTGCTCATTTAGTTTTAGTTAAAATGTATTTGCCTTTGAATAAACAATAAAAAATATATTTTGTGCATTCATTTATAAAACTAGGTAAAACCTGCGTCTTCAACTAGTTAAGTAACATGCTCTCAATCTAACATAACTATATTTAAAAACTTTCAAGTTTATAATATTAGTAGGTACATGAGTTAAGATGTATTTATGTAATTTATCACACAAATATTTTATTCACATTAAATTCTGTTTAAATTATATTTCCTTTGGTTTCTTGGAGCGAAAATTATTATGAAATAGCGGTTCAAGGCGAGACTGGATAATCTTAAGGCTCAGTCTACATCCACCTCGTCTTTGTCTGCAATTTGTTGTGCTTTTTGAACTTTTTGATAATAAAAAGTTAATATATTTTCAGACAGACGTATGTGTTCTTTATTTTTATATATACACATAATTAATATCAATGTGAAGATGTAAAAATACGCCACAATCGAATTTTTCTAAAGTATTTTAAGGGCTGATTTTTTAATCCTTGGTTAAAACTTATTCGTTGATGATACATGTATAAAACTTCCATTTTAAAAACTTATTCTAATTGCCCGTATTTGACAGTTTACGTGACATTTTAAAATTATCGTGTAATACTTTATTGGACGGATAAGTTTTATCCAAGCATTGAAAAATCGGGCCTTAGTGAAATTTTTGTGTTTGTGCTTTTAGAAATTATTTTATAAAAATATAGAGCTGAAACATCACACAATAAAAACGTTTATGTTGGAATATTACAGAATGTTCTGACACTGGTATTTTATAATGAATAGAAACAAAACGAACGTTAATAACTGAGGTAAAAAAAGCTTTTCTATATGCGTTAAAAAGTAAATAAACATGTTCTGTAATACATTTTAAATCCTGTGGAAAACCCAGTAATTTCTCACAGAATTCCCTCAACACGTAAAGTAGGACAGGCTCATAAAACATATTTTTTTCCTACAAAAACTTAGGTGTAGATAATTAGTATTCCAAAACCTAAATACGGTGCTCATCAAAAACCCACGTAAGTTGTTTTGCTACATTTTTATTACATCACTCCAGAAGGTTTTCGGGTCAAGGGCCCTCACTGTCCATATGACGAGCGAATCTTTTTGCTCAACTTGTGGCCTTTACAACTAGCCAACTGGAGTACACTCTTGTGAAGGATTCGGTGAAATGTTTTAGAGTTGCACACTCACTTGAGGCTGTCTAAATGTATAGACTATCGTACGAGCATGTGATTATCGATTATTATGAAAAGCAACGAAGTAGTAGGTACGTTGTTTCACATTTTTGTAAGTGTTTAAAGGCAACAAAAAGAGTCGTCGATCGTGGATTTATTCTAAGAATTAAAAATACCTCCAATATTCGCGGCTTTTAAATGAGCATAAAATTGATTTGACACGATTTTAATAGCTCAGTTTTTTATAGAGAACTAGCTGCGTTTCGCGGTTTCACCCGCGTGGCTCCGCTCTTGTTGCTCTGCGTAATGATATAATATAGCCTATAGCCTTCCTCGATAAATGGGCTATATAACACCGAAAGAATTTTTCAAATCGGACCAGCAGTTCCTGAGATAAGCGCGTTCAAACAAAAAAAAATTTCTGCTTTATAATATTAATACCTACCTATAGATTGATGACGTATTTTAACAGAATATATTGAGATATCTACAGTGTGGCTTCATACTCCACGAAGGCACGGGATTTCACACATTATTGCAAAATGATATTCCAATTTAATACCGCGAAGGTTTCAGGTAACATCTGTTGGTGATATTTGATTCACTGTCACTTATTCACTTCTCTAAATACAATTATATTATAGGTATAGGTACATACAATTATCTAACATGGAAAGAGTAATAATTGCTTATTACTTTACTCACTACATAGTATAAAACAAAGTCGCTATCACTTTCCTATGTCCCTGTATGCTTAAATCCTTTAAACTACGAAAGTGATTTTGATGCGGTTTTTTTAATAGATAGGTACAGTGATTCAAGAGAAAGGTTTTAGTATAATATAATTTATTAGGTTTAAGACAGAGGGCGAAGCCGCGGGCGGAAACCTGGTTACAAATATATTATATTCTCTAGAAGAAACAAATATAACCAACTCAGTTTATCTGTTGTGTTTTTATAAATTTAAAGTGAGAAGTACTCGTAGTTAGATAATAATTAATTTTATCTTAATCCGACCAGCCGTTTTTGAATGAATTCGAAATAAAACCAGCCATTCATCTCATACTCACAAAACTTAGTACAAAACATCACTAGATGTAGTTAATCATATAATGATGTTTAGATAAGATTATAAATACGTTATTCATCATCATCATCATCATCATCATTCCAGCCTTTCAGGACGTCCACTGCAGGACATAGGCAAATAACGTTATTATTTCTATGATATTAAAATGTTAACTTAATTTTCAGACATTTCATGAAATATTCGGAGATCCTTCGCAGTCCGTGAATAGATTTTATCCATGTTTAATTATTTAATTAAATTATACTCAAGCTAATTATAACTTCATAGCTACAGAACATTTATAAACACTGGATTCCGAGTACTCGTTTATAATATTATTAATAACTATTCCCGCCCGCGACTTCATCCACGTAAATTTTTGCACCAATGAAAAAAATGTTTATGAATTTCATATTAAATCACTTAGAACTAAAAGGTCTTTATCTATAATCTAGCCATTTGTCCTGACTTCGCCAATTGCCAAAATATATTATGCAACTTGGTAAAGATGTTCAATGTTCATCCCTACTAATATTATAAATGCGAAAGTAACTGTCTGTCTGTTACGCTTTCCCGCTTAAGGGTGCACTCACACACATCAGTCACCGTCAAGTCACCGATGACTGATCGGTGACGGTTTGTGTACGTATCCACAAACACCAGTCACCGTCATGTTATCCGTCAGTCACGTCGCCGGTTTGACTGAATCATTGAACACATACATCAGGTTAGTGAGTGATTAGACGTGTGTCACGCTAGAGAACATGTAGCAATTGACGGTAGCACGACGCTGACTGAACTGAGACTTGACGGCACCGGGTGAGTGGGGATAAAAGTATGATACATGTATGGAAAGATTATTTGACGTGCCTGACCGGGGACGTCACTGATAAATTTCGTGCCGGCGACTGTCGTGTGGGAACAGAGTCATACTAGAACTATTGATACATATTTTTTTTTAATCCTGTCCGGTGACGTGCCGTGACGGTGACTGATGTGTGTGAGTGCACCCTAAACCTCTCAACCGATTTTGATGAAATTTTGCACAGACAATCTTTAGACCCTGAGAAAGAACATAAGCTACCTTTTATTTCGAAATATGTACCACGGGCGAAGCCGGGGCGGACCGCTAGTCCCTACTTGATTTATATATCAGTGTTTATTAAAGTACACTTGTTTTTTTTCGTGTCTACCTGTCTATATTCTAGTAAATTGTATTTTCTTTTTTATCAAACAATTAACAAAAAATCCAATATTTCTATTCAAGTTTAACCGCATTGATACGCTCTTATTGGTGCTAGCGTGAGGATATAGCCATCCTCAATTCACATTGGACCCGTGGTTATCCCGAGGTGAGATTAGAGCGTTCAAGCAAACAAACAAACAATTCAGCTTTATATTAGTAGATTTCAAGACGAAGAAGGTAAAACTCACAAAACCACAGCAAAACCACTTGCCGTTCCAAGCTTAACAACAAACAATATTTATAATTGAAACACGTTACGCCCTGCATTCTTAATGCCATAAACGGTCAAACTCAGCATTTTGTGAATAATAAAGCAGTTTAATGCGAAAACTTTGGAGGAATATTATTTTTCCTTGCCTCGAAGTTGGGAACTCCGATTAAATTCGGTTTACGTGTCAGAAGTACTTTCGTAACGGCATGTTTCGTAATTTGACTGGGAATTTTACATGTAAACGCTTTTCAGTGGATTGCTGCAATGGTTTTACTTTTAATTTGTTATCGTAAAGTTATATAATGTTTGTGTTTGCTTCTGGGGGTATTTTGTGAAATTTAAATTTTCGCGTCATAATTTTGTCCGGATATATTGGTAGCTACGACTAAAATTACGGCATATTGTTACTATAATAAACGATTCACGATTCACACTTATTGCTCTATCTGTATCTGAACCGAATATTTTTGATCATTATTTCACTTGCGATTCATGAGGTCAACATTCACTACACGCAATTGTACCAAGCAGACTTACTGTTTTCTAAGGGCCGATTTTTCAATGCTTGGATAAAACTTATCCGTCCAATAAAGTTTTACACGATAATATTAAAATGTCACGTAAACTGTCAAATACGGGCAATTAGAATACGTTTTTAAAATGGTAGTTTTATACATTATTCGACGAATAAGTTTTATCCAAGCATTGAAAAATCGGCCCTAAAGGAACTAACATTAAAAAGACGTGGATACATCGGTCGCGAAAGATTTATAAGGATGCCTGCTTATGGAATATCCTAGAAACCTTTTTAAGTCAAGTTTAGTGTAGAGGATTAGTCTGGGATCTTCATTATAATATAACCCTTTGCTTACATTAACCGACCCTAACATAATATTACTTATAAGCGTCAAGTGATTAATTATTATAGAATACAGTATTAATTTATGTACTTTCTCATGTAAACTAGTACTTATAGAAAGTGTTCGTTCTTTTTATTTTTTAACATGATTAACGGCAGACATTAAGTTTTTCTCATATATCTTCAGTGTACATAAAAGTTAAATTAGCTGACGCCTGCGCGTTTGTTTGCGTCAAATAATGCCCTAGAGTGTTTAAAATATCAAATAGGCACACAAATAATGCCCTAGAGTGTTTAAAATATCAAATAGGCACACAAATAATGCCCTAGACACAGAGTGTTTAAAATATCATAATAGGAACAAAAATAAAACACACATTCGACATATAATTTGTATTAAATCAACAATATCTTAGTCTTTACATTCTTTGGTATAATTAGCAGCTCGTTTAGGTACAGTACTATTAAATTCACAATCCATTTCGAATTGGTTACAACTATGTTACATCTATATAAAATATGTTACAATACGTACATATCCTGAGAGAGAACCGCATCTTCAAAGTCTAGCTGATGTTAAGGCCTATTTAAACCGGAGCGTTATCCGCTACGTTATGTAGTATATAACTTAGATAAACTAATCGCGTACCCATCGGGATACTGCTACCCACGGCGGTAGCAGATAACTTCCCATTTGAATAGGCCTTTATTCTTCTTAATTCTACAACAATATCCACGACCCCGCCAATGAAAGCGACTCGAAAGAGCACAGTGGAGTCTTTCTAGTGGGAGTTCGACATAATCCATTTCCCCAGGAGCCTTATGTATGCGTAAATGCATTGCCCAAAAAATGAATTGCTACAATGGCTTTTGTCTTAAATAAGGAACTCATGGTTTGCTTTAATTATATTAAACTCAGCTGACTTGATAGATAATGTCCTGTCTTCACGCGTTATGTCGGACGCATGGAAGTAGGCAGATTAATTTATTACGTCATCTTCGCTATTTCTGTTCATTAATTTAAACATAATTGCAAATAAAGTAAACTTACCTATTCAACAAGTGTATTTACATATAATTTACACAATATTTACGACATTTGCACCGTTTTAAACTAAAATTAATATGCCTAAACATTGGTTACACCACAATTACCTAATTTCTCATGTTCTTCACAACACATCAAATCAAATAAACATATTTACAATAATAATTGGTAATTCATTATATTGGTAATTAATATCTCATTTCATTTTACAATGTTTTATTACAAATTCCGAGTTCCAATAAATTACATGAACATCACAGAAATTCTCATAAATTTTTAAACTAAATTGAGTTACTTCTTAACCTAATAAATCAATTCAATTTGAATTCTATTTCAACTCCTGCAAGTGGCATCAAATATCGTTCAAAATGCAATCATTTCTCATGATTTAAGACATTTGGCTTGGAATTGATCCATACATGGTAATTGTAAAATTTGCATAGCTTAGCTCTGCTTCCTTAGTATAGCACCGTCACAGAGCGGCCATTTTGAGACGAGACATGAAAGGAAAAGTTACAAAACACCTCGGATTTTTAATGGACAAACGCTGTTAGGTATAACGGCCTATACAAAACAATTACAGTTAAAAAATTCTAGTTAGTGTCGCTTTTAAAAGGTTCCGTTGCCATTAGTTACCGCGTCCGTAATAATTATAAGTGGAAGGAGTATAATTTTGTTTAGTTCTCATTTATTTATGTACGAAGTAGGAATATACGTTTCTCTATTCCTCGTTCTTCTTAATTCTAAAATGGATTCCTTTAAAATTGTGTCTCTTTTCGAAATAATATGGAATAGTCAGTTCCAAAATTGTTTCTATGCTTCCACAATAAAATGTTCTTTGAATATCATTATGATTACTGCTTATGTTTCGTCATTTAATTCTTTATCATTATTGGCATGTACATTTCCTACTGCGGTTTTCTCTCAGGATATACAAGACACAGCTATACTCTATGTATTGTTAGCCCACACGATGATACATAGTAGAATTAAAATTTGGCACACTTGCAATTTGGCTCCGGATCCCGGCGAGGTTACTGAAAAAACACATTATTTTAGTATACATTCAATTTAAAATCAATTGCCAAGGGAGATGGTTGAAAAATTATGACTTGGTGAAGTTGTTTGCCATATTTGAGAGCAGATTGTTTTAATAACAGAAGAGGGAAATTATCTGGAGATTTTGTAATGGTTTGGGAAATTTGTGATGTTATTAAAATATTTGAGGTGGCTAGGTTCTCTCGTTGCAATAGCTAAATAAATTGCTTCTCTTTTAGTATTCTAAATTACCTATATAAAAATCTCATTCAAAAAGATCAATTTCATATGATATAAGACATGGAACATGAAAAACGTCCTTAAAGTAATAATCATCTAAAAATAGTAGAGAAAACTGCTCAAGTATCATTGCTATGTATAACCTTTAACCATATGAAATAGGCACTTAACGGAATACGAATCGCAACATATGAATTCCCAGTACACCGCACAATAATATGATACACGTTCATAATAAACAGGAAAGCAGAGCAATAAGATTAGCAAAGAGGTCATTGAGAGCGTGCGTTATGACCTGTGGGATCATTTGCGAAGACAATTTCCTGTGGCACAGAGGGACTCTGTTCTTATATTTAGATTCTTCTCAACTGTCGGTGTTATTGATCGTAAGTTTAACAATGCTGAGAAACCAGGAAATGCAATAAAACATATTTATTTTTAAGTAATTTCTCTAGATAAGATGGAAAGAAGAATAACGTAGAATCAACGTAGAATTTGAATAAAATTACGACCGTATTAATTGAGTTATCTTTGAAGTGAGTATGTGTGTGAGTAGATGACTTGAAATGCATTAAACTTGCTTAAAACTATTATTAGGAATTACTAACTTAGTTCTGCGAAAATTGTTTCAGAAGTTCCTACAATTTTCTCCGTAGTTATAATTCTTTATGACTGTAATTTTTGCTATCATAGTTGTTGGTTGTTTTAAAAGTAATATACTTAAGCAAAATATCATAAAGTACAATATCTACTAGCTAGATTTTACGGTACAATATCAATGTCTAACATCAATCATTTACCATGATATCTTAGAGCAGTATTATTTCCAGTGATAACACCAGACTGGCTAAATATTACTGTCATTTTTCCATACTGAAAATAATACTGCTTTCGTGGGCAGTACTGGCTGCATCGTGGTATGGGGACAGGACATTTTTTTTATTGGCAATAGGGTAGCGCTTGACCACAATCTCGTCTGATGGTAAGCTAAACTATGGCATATGTATAAGTAAGCGCGTACCATACGCACTTACTTATAGTATAGGTATAGTATGGGAGGTTCACTCTACGCTTTAAAATACTACTTGTACGGCACTGTCATGTTTTAACACTGGAAATATACAGCTTAGACAGCATCAAGGGCAGGATAGCAAAACTCACCTCTTTCTATCTTAGGGTCACTATTAGCAGAGTACAACGCGACAGCAGCGTTGTCTCTATACAGGTCTCCGACTTTCGCTTCACATCGGAGTATGGGCGCTCCTCTCTCGTAGTGCGCTGGCCAGAGGTGCACCTGCACGAAGAGTTCTGATAGGAACAGCCCTTCTGGTGCTGGCTGCGCACTATGGAGACCTGGCGTTACCTGGTGAGAAGATAAATAATTGTATGGAGATGTTATTTGATTACCTGATAAATATTTTTATGCATTAACTAGATTTCCGCCCGCGGCTTCGCCCGCGTTTGCAAAGGAAAACCCGCATAGTTCCCGTTCCCGTGGGATTTCCGGGATAAAAACTATCCTATGTGTTAATCCAAGTTACCCTCTATATGTGTGCTAAATTTCATTGTAATCGGTTCAGTAGTTTTTACGTGAAAGAGTAACAAACATCCATACATCCATACATCCATACATCCATACATCCTTACAAACTTTCGCCTTTATAATATATTATTAGAATATTATTAGAATATTAGAATATTAGAATATTAGACTAGCAATGCCCTGCGGTTTCACCCGCATAGATAGCGATACCGTGACAGTGAAAAGTCTACTATAGGTCGGACTATAGGTTTAATTTTTAATCACATGAAAATCACCTTCACCCCGTCCCGCACTACGCCTGCTCATTATACCTACTATTTTCTGTAGATTGACACTTTTAAAAATTCGTTATATCTTTTGAATGGAATATCCAATTTTTTTTATTTAAAAAGTATTTTGCTGGTATTGAAACAGTCTATAATAAAACATCATTTAATGGGATAAGGATTAATATAATTATGTGTATGGATAACATGGTTTGATTACTGACGGCACTTCTATTTACTTTGAAAACGTAATAAAGTTGTTGTAGTAACATAACTACTGAAGATGGACATATGGTATCGCGGACTTTCTTGTAGATATTGATCCATTCTATAATACCGTAGAACATTTTTTTGTTCTATCTTCAATAGATTCCGCAGCGCACGCGATGACAGCATTTTTTTAAGGAATTTTTTACACCTTGGGTTACATTATTGCATTTTTGGTAAGGATCTCTAATTTTTTTGAAAATGCAATATAGCCTATGTTGCTCAGTGAAGATGCAGCTTTCTAATGGTGAAAGAATTTTTGAAATCGGTCCAGTAGTTTATGCGTGAAAACCATACATACATACATACATACTTACATAATTACAAACTTTTCCTCTTTATAATATTAGTATAGATATGTTTTATACATAGAGATGTTATTACTGTTGTAAAGGTAGTCAATACAATGCGCGAGACAAATGTATGAAGTAAATTTACTATAAATAGAGAAGATGGAAGAGAAGGTTTTTCCTCCTTTGGGGAAAACATTGTATTAACAATTATTCGAATAAAATAATTATAATCAGTAACGTCTTTGACAGTGATACCTTGGTAGGTCATTATGATATTATAATAGTCAAAATTGTAGAATTTTATTTCAAGATGCTAGCAGCTAGATGATTAATGCTATATCTAATATCTAATATATATATTATAAAGGCGAAAGTTTGTAAGGATGTATGGATGTATGGATGTATGGATGTTTGTTACTCTTTCACGTAAAAACTACTGAACCGATTACAATTAAATTTAGCACACATATAGAGGGTAACTTGGATTAACACATAGGATAGGTTTTATCCCGGAAATCCCACGGGAACGGGAACTATGCGGGTTTTCCTTTGAAAACGCGGGCGAAGCCGCGGGCGGAAATCTAGTCTATTATATTTTCAATATATCATATTAACATAGTTATTTGAATTGACAATTTGTCCTAGATTGCTAATAAATTACAAAGTTATACCTCTCAACGTGATCATTAATAAATGAAAAGAAAATATTAAAATGGCTTCACAAGTCAACTTTGAAATTAATTAACATAAAGCTTCAACATTTAACGCTTTGTGAATTTGTAATAACGATTCAAAACATTGAAAAAGCATACTTTTGCTAAGATATTAAAATTTAGTGTCTGATTGAATAATGTTTATGGAATGATTTCTAGGAAATGTAATGGAAAAATAAGATAAAGACAAAACATAATTACGTTTCGTCTATTGGTTATTCAGTATACATAATAATTCTTATTTGTAGAAATCATATTCTTGGTGTAACTAAAAATGTTATTATAGACGAAACGAACCTAGAGCTAGAGCAAGAGCAATTTTTCGTGATCTTTTAGTGTAAACGAAAACTCGTATTCAGTGTTGTTCAGTATTAGAACATTGCATAGAATCTTTTCAAACGCACTAAGGACAACGAAAGAATGTTCTACGCCTGTTTACACTAAAATAATTTGACTTTTACTTGGGGATAGACCAAGGATAGACTGAGCATTCGCTCGTTTGATCTAAATGCACCGAACTAAAATTACAATCTGCCTGAACGATTTAAAATATAACGACATGTAACATAATATAGATAGAAACAAGATAGAAACAATTTACATTTAAAGTCTATTAAGTTCCATGAAAATACTGAACCGGAACATCTTCTCTTATATATAAAAATGAATCGCAAAATGTGTTGGTAAGCGCATAACTCGAGAACGGCTGAACCGATTTCGATAATTCTTTTTTTATTATAATCCTGGAAGTACGAGGATGGTATTTATGTAGAGAAAACGTAAACATGTACCACGGGCGAAGCCGGGGCGGACCGCTAGTTCATAATATTATTAAGATAACAAGACCAAATAAAATTGATAATAACATGATTACATAAACTTTGGACAAATCTACGTATATTTTATTACAAACATTATCCCTTTGAAGGAACGTATGATTGCCTGAAAATTTGTAAATTGGCCCAATCAAATATTCTGTTTATGGAAATAAATTGAAACATTAGGAAAGGTATATTTCGTTATTCGGGTCGAGTTTGTGAATACCTAACGTTGTTTGTTATTGTTTTAGTATTTATTGCGTATTTGGAAAAGCTTTATGAACTTTTCGGCTCGGACCAGAATAATAACTTTATTTGGTATTGAATTATGATGTAGGTATAAAAGAGAATCCTGAAATAAGCTTGTGTTTATAATTGTGCATAATTGAATTCATTTTTAATAAGGTATAACAAAGGTTTAGTTGGCAATGGGAGGTGAGGAATATGTTTTTTACATTACAATATTTACATACTAATGTTATGAAACTGAATAGTTTGATCATTTTGTTAGTTTGGTTATTGGTTAAACACGCTAATCTCGGGAGCTATGGGTCAGCTTTTAAAAACTACGCGCCTATCTGATTTGAAAAATTATTTCAGTGTTAGATAGCTCATTTATCCAGAAAGGATATAGGCTTTATATCATCACGGTCAGACCTATAGAAGCGGGGCAATGCAGGTAAAACCGCGGGGCACAGTTAGTTCGTTTATATTTTGTTACATAATACTCTTGTTATTCAATATAATTGTCTTTATATTAATACACAATAGCACGTCTACCTTTACATTTTGTAATGTTACTGTAGTGATAAAATATCTTTGTTTTCGCATTAAAATGTAGATTTATCGAATGTATTGTTTCATCGCGATACGTGCAGTGGATAACAAATGGGAGTCGTTAGAATGAGATCGGTATTTATCCATCAGGCGATACCACGAAAAAGAAAAATATATTTTAATAAAAAGTACATTTTTTTATATATTTTTAATAAGTAGGTAGGTACCTACATCATTACCTAGAGAAATAATAAGGAGCAGTTATTTTTTATTTTGTTGAAGAGCAAAGCACTAGCACTAGCATTCATTAAAATTAAACTTATGTTAACAAATAAAACAGAAGATAATACACGTAGATAGAGTCACATACGTAATCTAGTCAACAATATCCGAAGTTGAAAGCAAACTGAAGTCCGGATCTTTATTGGCTTTCTATCTCTTTCAGAATAACTAAAAATGAGGGCAGGCATGCAAAAATACTGATCACATTTTGGTTAAGTTTTATAATAGAAAAGAAAAAAATATTTGTTTAAACAAAACTATAAAATATAACTGTAGCAAGGTCACTTTCCATAACAAAGATAGTCTTGTACAAATCTTCTTTCTTTATATATAAAAATGAATCGCAAAATGTGTTGGTAAGCGCATAACTCGAGAACGGCTGAACCGATTTCGATAATTCTTTTTTTATTATATTCCTTGAAGTACGAGGATGGTTTTATGTAGAGATAACGTAAATATATACCACGGGCGAAGCCGGGGCGGGCCGCTAGTAATAGATAAAATTAAATTATATTATCTTCAATTAATTATACAATGAAAACCTCTAAATTCATAAAACTTTGTTCGTAAATCGAAATAAAACAACGCGACCATCAACCTGCATAAATTCATAAACTTATAATTTCCACCAGTTTATTTGGCTCATTTGCATTTTGACGCATTCCACCAAAACTTGCATAATTGACTTAACTAAAACTTATTCTATGCTAACATTTAATTACCTCAGTTTTGCAGAAATTTCAATTGAAGTTATTCGAAACCGTAACTAATTCGAATAAGCATGATTGCTGAAATTTCTAGGAATATTGAGTTTCTTTGTAAGGATTCTTTCAAATTATGTGATTGTAACCTTATTAGAATTATTTTAAAGATGATATTTGCATGTCAGTATATTTATTTCGTATTCTATTTAATTATTACCCTGTCAATTATTAGATTTTAGAATTATTTAAGAGGATGTATGTTTGTTCTTATTTCACGAGAAAACAATTAAACGGATTTTAATAGCTGTGTAGCTTTTTACCAGAACAACACACAAGCACATATACATACTAAGCTTTTGCTCGCGGATTCGACCGCGAGTGAAGCCTTGTGGCACGTCCAGTTATTAGGAAATAATTAACCGTGAGGCAAGAATGCAATTTATTGTTTGTCTCTAAACTTTATTCTTTACGGACCATAGGTGGTTAACCTTTTTTAACTTGCCTATTTATTTCATTATCCTATGGGACTGCGTAGACTCAATTATTGTCCACAAAAAGATATATTTACATACACTTTGGTGGTAAAAATCATCCGTAAAATACTATGACTTCTATATTATTCATAAAGCAAAACATGTATTTGCAAATCGTACGAGTATTAATAAAAGAACTAGGTATCCTTTTGTTTGCCTAACTTCTATTTTTTATATTATTTGAAGACCTGTAAATTAATAAATAGTAATGCCTTTAATAATTATTATACCTATCAAATTACCAAATTAAATCACTTTTGATTTTGACGTAATGCATACTAATATTATAAATGCGAAAGTAACTCTGTCTGTCTGTCTGTTACTCAATCACGCCTAAACTACTGAACCAATTTGCATGAAATTTGGTATGGAGATATTTTGATACCCGAGAAAGGACATAGGCTACTTTTTATCCCGGGAAAATGATGTAATCGGGAACGGGAACTATGCGGGTTTTTCTTTGATTGCGCGGGCGAAGCCGCGGGCGGAACCCTAGTTCTATATAAATTACATGATAAAAGGTAAGCATTTATAATCACTACATAGTATAAATCTTTAAAACTACGCAACGGATTTTGATGCGATTTTTTTAATAGATAGAGTGATTCAAGAGGAAGGGGTTAGTATATAATTTATTATGTTTTAGACAATGCGGGCGAAGCCGCGGGCGGAAAGCTAGTTAATTTATAAGTACGGAATGAGTTCTCGTTTCTTCATCCTTTTCTATAATTATACTATGTATTGATTATGTAACACGTGTAAGATATATAATTAACAAGCTTGATCTGAATACGCTCGAGTTGAAATGAGATAAAACAAAATAAATATAAGTTATATTATCATTCGGAATTATATTAACACTAGGAATTATTTTATTTGGTTAGTTTATTAATAGTATTACTGTTTTCTTGAGTAACAAATATATGAGAACACATAAAATTAGAACATTTAAAAATAAAATACTTTTTAACGGACGTTAATCGCGAATTATTCATTATATTACCACGGATTAAGTAATATATGTATAGTGTTCATTCTTATTACATTCTTGTTCATGATAATTTACAATACATTTATTGTAAAGGCAAAGCAAAATAAGGAAGCGATCCAATTCCCTTAATCCTGCAGGGAATGCCCCGGGTGTATATAAAAGGTAATAATATACATGCAAGGAAACAATATCGTGTTGTTTACCTATAAGTCAAAAACCACTATTACAATACTAATAAGTAATAACATAAGTCCAATTCTTTACAATATATTGCTTACTAGCTGTGCTCCGCGGTTTTACCCGCAGTGCTCCGCTCCTGTCGGTCTTAGCGAGATGATATTATTATGTAGCCTTCCTCGATAAATGGGCTATCTAGCGCAGAAATAATTTTTCCAGTAGTTCCTGAGATTAGCGTGTTCCAACAAACAAAAAAAGAAACTCTTCAGCTTTCTAATATTAAAACATTTTAAGTTTGAAAAATCAGATGTTTTGCGCGAAGTGACAGTAGTACCCACCTCAACGCTTCGCTTATGAGGCGTGCAATAATAAGTATAGATATACCGCTTATTTTAAAACAGCCCATTACAACCGCAAACTACAAAAAACTAGCAGGCATTTACTATAAGCGTACACACTAATTACCCCTTTCACTTTGTACAGCTTCTTTCACTAATTTACTATTAATTTTCACACGGAAACTGTTATAGCGCGAAGTAATTACGGGCCACAGTGGAAGTTTAAAGTTTTTCAGCACCTCGTAACGTTTATGCTTCCAGTTAATGAGATATGGAATTGCTTTGAAAATAAAGAAGTTAGTTGTAGTATAGTTAGTGTAGTCGCTTATAGCTAATACTAGCTGCGCTTCGCGGTTTCACCCGCGTGGCTTCGCTCCTGTTTGTCTTAGCGTAAATATATTATAGCCTTTATAGCCTTCCTCGATAAATGGGCTTTCTAACACCGAAAGAATTTTTCTAATCCGACCAGTAGTTTCTGAGTAAACGCGTTCAAACAAACAAACTGTTGAAAAATTGTAACATTTGCTTCCAATTTAACGCATAACTTTTCCTTGGATTATAATCTATTCAAGTTAGTGAATTCTGCACTGAGTTCATAAATGTTTGTTTCGTGTGCGTCAGGAAAAAGAATGTTGGTAATACTTTGTTACTTTGTATCCAATACGAAGCAAAGCCACAGATTAAATCTAGTTTCTAAAACGACACACAGCAAAGTAAACAAGTTTGTTTTCAGATCGTAAATTTACCTCATAAATAAGTTTAGCGCGGAAAGTTTTGAATTTTGATTCTTCTATCGAGTTATTTGGAGTTAGAAATCTAGAAACAGTTTTATAAGTCGGGCCAATTTATTATCGTCCAAAAACTAATTTATCTAGGAGTTTTCTGTTGTTTATGTTAAGAAAAAGTAAGATTTTATTGCAGAGTAGTTTTTACATTTATCGATAAACAACACAATGACGTCACTAATTTTTTTACGCCTGTTTTCTTATGTATAAATAAATAAATATTTCAGGACAATTTTCACACACGGCACAATCTGATCCCATACTAAGCTTTCGCTTGAGTTATGGAAACCAGATGGCTGATAAACATACATATATAATTTTTAAATAAATAATTATATAGATAATTAACACCCAGATACAGGGCAAACATCTATGTTCGTCACACAAATATTTGCCCCGGGTGGAAATCGAACCCACGACCTCTGGCTTAAAAGGCAGGGCCACTACCAACCCGTCAGTCAAATAAATTCACAATCTTTACAAATCGTCAAATTAGTGGATTCTACTTAACTTGTTCTTTTGCAGCCGAGAGACTTAAGAGCCTCTCAAATATAATCTTGTCCGGATTACAAAATTAAGCAACGTTAAATATTTGATGGTACAAAATTTTATTTCGGGACCAGAATAATGAAGGCTCTTTAAATAATCATATTACTCCAATATTCAGTAGCTTAAAAGATTATTTATGTCTGTCCATTCAACTTGGAAAAAGATAAGATGTTTATGTACTACGTAAGCTAGACGCTTGTGCTGGCTCAGTTGAATCTTGAATAAAATTTGCCCATGTTAATCTATAATGATGTAGCTCTCTAATGGTAAATTCATTTTAAAACGTTTAGTAGTTTAATGAGACCGCTACTTTGGCACAGTGGTTAACGCGTGAGCGTAGAATCGAGAGGTCCTGCTTCTAGGAAAATTTATCAGTCAAACAAATTTATCAGTGAAACATGCATCATACATCTGCCCCTAGGGGACACGGGACATCCCTTTTTGAAGTGAAAACTTCTTTAGCGGCGTTGGGTATAAAATCTTAAACTCGCGTCAGGACACGTGACCTGATCGAAAAAGCGTAAGACGGATGGATATCAAACATGCTCAACGTTAATAATCAAGTTTTCACTTCTGCCGGCACTCCCCCAGTGCAACCCGTCTTTTTTTTTAGTAGTTTTAAGTCAAATAATAACAAAGAAACAAATATCTTAATTCTATTGTTACTTATATGCTTAAACGGTTAACTTACAGGAATATCATTGATGAAGAATGTCAGTTCTGACGGCGGGCGACCTGGACCAGATGTGCAATTAGCTCGAAGCACATCACCTGGCATGTAGTAGTGCTGGCTTGTGTGTATCGTCGGTGATGAGGGTGGTAGCACTGGAAAATGGACTTAATGTAAAAGGTGATAAGGTATGTTATGCAATGTTTTGTACAATAAAATTCATTTTGAAAATTAATATTCATTATAAGTTTGCAATTGTAAGCTACCAAATATAATTAATACATATAAAATTTTCATAATTCAACACTAATCTTTAAAATTCATGGTTTCATCACATTTTTTATAATCTGCCAATAAATTAGGGTACTAATTTATTGGCAGATTATAAAAAATGTGATTCTTTGAAATTTCGTTCTTCATTTCAAAATTAATACTAAATACCTATAGCAAACTATTCAGGAAATATTAAAGTAAACTTTTGCAGTTTCAGGTGTGACAGAAAGGTCCATAAGTTTCGATACAACAATTGCAAACGACTCTAACTAGTTGCAGAATGTTTTAGATACTGAATCTGCCAATATTCCGAACAAGAATAAAAGTACATCATATCTACGTACATACAAATACGAGTTCGACTTGCTAGCAATAATTGTTCAAGATATCAGCTTACAAATTCCATAAATCCGTCAGACCAATATTGATCTTCAGGACATGATGATAAAGATGATTTTAACTTACCAACAACATCCATAGTGTTGGAAACGATAGACGTGGCGAAGGAAGGCGCATCGGCTGTGACCTCACAACTGAAGTTACCGGACAGACCGAAGCTAACCCTTGTTAGGACTACTTGACTCTGGTTCGATCTGGCCAACTGTGGACAAGATATTTATTAGACTTCTCAATGCACCGGTTGATATAATACCCGGTAGATTATAGTTTGAGAATAAGGTACAATCTGTTTTTAGTAATTTCAAAATTGTTGTATGATTATCAGGTATTTATACAAGACAAGGCATATTATCAGATTCCATAGAGAAGCATAGATAATAGATGGCATGGCGACAAACGTTCGAGTATATTTTTTAAAATAGAGTATGAGTTGCTACAGATATTTTGAAGTTGAGTATATGTATAAATATCACATATAAATAAAATTGTACGTGAGGAAACTTTTTATTAAATTGCATGTTATTATCTTGACAATGTTTTAATTATTGGAACAGCTCGCAATTACCTTAGAGACTATTAATAACTTATTCTAAGAAAACGCTATGAACCTTTAATTTTATTTTTACAGTAAATGAGTACACTGATTAATAAGGGAATTCTAATAATATTAATACAACACAGATTTCATTAACATCCATAATTAATTACATACATTTTTATCAATCAATAATCAATCCAAATATACGTATATAATCTCCAACACGTGTAACCCAAGAAAAATAATTTTGCACAGCCACAATAGCATGTAATCCCCCGATTATTTTTGACATTCTGTATTTCCAATAAAAAGCTCCAATACCCGACCCCAAACCAGAGTTGTATAAAAATGGCGATTCTGCAATTTCAATTTGATCCTGACCATTACGAGTAGCAATAAAGGCCTAATAGCAGATTGAAAACTTCGACAATAGGCATCATTCATTACTGATCCATATTCAGGCTATAGGCTATCATATTCCAGGGTATTTTACGATGTAAGAGAACATGAAACAACACTTAATTGATAAATAACGACGGTAACTGTAGATCGTAATTCTGATACTTTCAACGAAGTATTTATAAGTCTGTATCTGTAAGTTTATATCTGCAATGTTGAGTCTCTTATTCGCTGTAGTTGGACATTCAATATTAGTTTGCTGCAATACTATTGAAGGACTATTCAACAAACTGGAACAAATTAGTTAAGTCTTTACAGTAAGTTTATATAAAGTAACGTGATAGTATGAATTTATAGAATCATTTAATTGGAACACTATTTTTTTTGTCCATGGAATGATTTTAGCATCTATAGGAAACTAGTGGTTCGCCCCGGCTTCGCCCGTGGTACATATTTCGCAATAAAAGGTAGCCTATGTCCTTTCTCGGGTATCAAAATATCTCCATACCAAATTTCATGCAAATTGGTTCAGTAGTTTAGGCGTGATTGAGTAACAGACAGACAGACAGAGTTACTTTCGCATTTATAATATTAGTATGGATTATAAATATTTATTAAAATATGTTCTCTTTTATTAAAGGTTTAAATTGAAAAAAAGGTAAATAATTGTACGTTTGTAGATAAATAAAGCCTCCAATTCCTGGATACTATAGATAAATATGAGAATCCAAGAATCCAATTCATAAAATAAAGATAATACTTTCATTAGCCACATCAACAATAAACACGTCCACATGAACAAAACTAATCCATCGCTAAGAAAAGTGTAACTAGATAGAATAAAACACGAAACGTATTTTTGTACTTGGCCATTCAATCATTTTCCCGCCACGAAACAAAAGGAAAACCTTGAGTCCAATGGATTGCAGGCCACATTTTACCGTCCGTTGTATACCGGCTTAACCCGTTCAAGCTCAGCTGTACAATACAAAGGGGGAGCAAAATGACCCATCGTGTTATTATCGTGACTGCGAAATAAGAGGTAGATAAAGGGTTGAATTTATGAACATCTGGGTTGAGCGTTGTTATAAAAAGTTCTGGAATAGTCGATGGGAATAAAGAGCACGCGATATTCTAGAATGTTAAGATTCCTTTGATCTATAGTTTCTTAGAGCTCACGCAATGTCTGTGAGGTTTTAATTGGATAGGAAATAGTCGGTGTTTATTGTGTCATGTAATGAATGAAGTTCTGTAGATAAAAGAGGACATAATGTTTTGCATAAGCGAGACAAAAATATTAGTGTGTGAAATAGATGCTTAATCACAACTATTCTATATTCTATGCTTTCAGCTCGGTTCATCTCAACTAAATATAGTATGGATGCGAGTAAAATCATATAAATCAGGAAGAACTTGACAATAAAGCAGTCAATGATACACAATAGAAGCATTTCCTCTAAGCCCTCAAGGCTCAATCACTTGTCCATTTGCAAATGAAGCCAGTCTCAACAGTGCCACGTATTAAGAAAACGGAATTTCAATTAATTGTGCTATCCTAAATGTCATTGCAACAATGGAGCTTAAAGATAACAATTACAGTGTATTATAGGAATTTTTCCGTTTCCGGCAGTGTAGACGTAAAGACATACTTTTGATTAGCTCCGTATTTAAACGTATAAACTATAAAAATAACACGTAATTCTGTGAAATAACCTTTGAACTTAATACATATTTTGGTAAACTACATTTTGAAATTAAAATTCAAGTGTAAACTGTGCTATAAAAACAATTATTCAGTGGATAAACAAAGGTAAAAAACATAAGGTTATCCGTCAAATCAACCATAAAAGCACACTGACATCTGACTTTGACAAGTGACAACGTCCGTCCAGTGCTACCAACCCAACAGCTTCATTAAACTGCGTTCATTTTACGACCAATTCCACGCATAGACAATAGCAAAAATGGATAACCTTCAAACTTTTTTTGATCAGATGAAAATAGAAATGTCAAAACAAACCGATGATATTATGACGAGAATTGATGAAAAATTAGCTCCTATTAGACTAGAAATTCAGGAATTAAAGACAGAAAACGAGAAACTAAAGGAAAAGATATATAATTTTGAGAAATATAGAAGACTGAATAACTTAATTTTGTATGGATTTAAAGAAACTGAAGAATCAAGTAGCAACCTTATCGAAATTGTTAGAAAAAAAATTAAAGAAGATTTAAATATTAACTTTGAAGATAGGGATGTAAACACGATCTACAGAATTGGAAAATACAACCCAGAAAAAGGAAAAGAAAGGCCAATCCTTCTAACATTTGTTAATCAATGGAAGAAAAACGAAATAATGGCAAATAGAAAGAAATTAAAAAATGTATATCTTTCTGAAGACTACCCGAAAGAAATACTTGACATAAGAAAGAAATTACAGCCAAAACTGGAAGAAGAAAGAAAGAAAGGTAATTATGCATTTATAAACTACGACAAGCTTGTGATCAAACAGGGGAAACCTGTGAACGAGAAACGCAAAAGGCAACCTTCAACCTCGCCCATTACGAAAGAGCACCCTCGGAAACAACAATTATCATCAAAGGCATATCGCCTAAACGCTTTCGACGTTATGAGGAATAGAAGTAACTCTCTGCCTTCTGCCAACTTACAAACTAATCAGAATGCATAGGAAATTGTCATCAGCCGCCGGAACAAAACTTTAAATAAATATAAACCGAAAGAAAATATTGAGAAAACATTCCCCAACCCGACTTGTCCTCGTGGGGAATTAGACTGCAACCCTCCACCTAACACAAATATAAATATAGATATAGAAACAGACCAAGACGCGAAACAAACTCTCAAAATTTATACTTATAACGTACGAACACTTTCATCAACAGAACGATTTCTTGAATTAAATAATGCTCTAAAATATATAAACTGGGACATTCTAGGTCTCTCAGAAATACGAAAAATGGGGTGTAAGATTGAAGAGTATAGTGAACTTATCTTTTGTTACATTGGCGAAACTCAAGGTCTATATGGAATAGGATTTATAATTAAGAAACAATATAAAAACAACATTACCAACTTCATAGGAATATCAGAAAGAGTCGCACTTCTGCAACTAAAATTTGAATGCTTTTCGCTGTCAATAATCCAAGCATATTCGCCAACAGAAAGATCAACAGAAGAAGAAATAGAACAATTCTACAAAGACATTGAATATGCCCACACCAAAACAGAAGGTAAGGTCATTGTTATGGGAGATTTTAATGCGAAAATAGGTTGTCCGAAAGTAAACTATTATCCAGTAATGGGAAAATATGGTTACGGAGTGTGTAATGAAAGAGGCGAACGTCTCTTAAGTTACGCACACCAACACAAACTGTCAATAATGAACTCATTTTTCAAAAAGAAAGAATGTCGGAGATGGACTTGGCAATCTCCTGACCAAAAAACCAAAAATGAAATTGACTTTATAATGATAAATCAGCATAAACTTATAACTAATATTGAAGTACTAAGCAAATTTAAATTCTTTTCGGATCATAAATTAGTGAGAGCAACATTACTTTTAAAGATTCCAGTCAAGAGCAGAAAAACCTACACAACACCACCTACTATCCCTAAGACAGAAACAGACATCAAAAACTACATCGAAATGCTACGAACACATATAGAAGATATAGAAAGAGACCATATTGATATCCAAACGTACTATAACATCCTGGAAAAAGGTATAACAGAAAGCTTAAAATACAAAAATAGTAAACATCCTCAACAAGAAAATATTTTCTCTAATGACACAATCCAACTTATAAAAAGACGCACGGAACTACAACACTCAAAGAATAAAACTAAGGATATGAAAAACGAACTCAGCAAAATATATAAAGAAACGAATAGGTCAATCCGTAAAGATTATAACAAACATAGATATGAAATTATTTCGAGAAACATTAAACATTTTAGAAGTGCTAAAAAAGCATATAAAGAATTATCCACACAAAAATCATGGATTCAAAAACTCAAAAATAATTCACTTGAAACTAATTCTAGAAGAGATGTAATAAGCCATGCAACAGATTTTTACGAAAAGCTATACAGGAAACAAAACAACATAGAGATAAAAGAACAAACACCACGCATAAATACGACGGACTGCGTCAAACAAATTGATGAATCTGAAGTTTTAGAACATATTAAAAAACTGAAGACAGAGAAAAGTCCCGGGCCAGATGGTTTGTGTAATGAAGCCCTTAAAATAGGAGCACCTATTTTAACGCGCCATTTTAAGCAATTATTCAACATGATATTAGACGAAGAAAAAGTACCTAGACAATGGTGTACATCAGATATAATTTTACTCTTCAAGAAAGGAAGCCCATTGGATATAGGAAACTATAGACCTATAAGCCTGCTAGCTAGTACATATAAACTATTTTCATCTATAATTTTAAAGAGAATATCCGAGGACATTGATATACAGCAACCGAAAGAACAAGCAGGATTCAGGCCAGGTTTTAGTACAGTGGACCACATACAGACATTAGAACAGGTTATAGAAAAATACAGAGAACACAATAGACCTCTGTATGTGGCCTTCATTGACTACAGCAAGGCTTTTGACAGCATCAGCCACTGCTCAATCTGGAACGCACTGGAACAATTCCATATCAACTGTAAATACATCAATATCTTGAAATATATATACACAAATTGCACGAGTAGAGTAAAGTTAGAAACTAGGGGTGACGAAATAAAAATCGAACGTGGAGTGAGACAGGGAGATCCTATTTCTCCGAAACTGTTTATTGCAGTACTTGAAAGTATTTTTCAAAAACTAGACTGGAAAAGCAAAGGTGTGTATATAAACGGACATTATTTAAGCCATCTGAGATTTGCTGATGATATTGCCATACTTGCTGAAACTGCCAAAGACCTTGAAGAGATGATGAGATCACTGGACTACGAAAGCTCTAAAATCGGACTAGAAATGAATGTAAACAAAACCAAGATACTAACCAACAATCATGAACGTCCAATAGCTATAAAAGGGAACAATATAGAATATGTCAGTGATTACATCTACTTGGGGAAGCAAATCTCATTTAAAACGACAAGTAATGAAGAAGAAGTAACAAGAAGAATCAACGCAACTTGGAAAAAATTCTGGGCACTGAGAGAAATCTTAAAAGGGAACTACAACTTGCACATGAAAAAGACTATATATGATACATGCCTATTACCCTGTTTGTTGTATGGCTGCCAAACCTGGATATTCACAAATAAAATTAAACAAAAAATCAAATGCAGTCAAACAGCGATGGAGAGGAGCATATTAAAAATTAAAAAAATACATAAAGTTAACCCTTAATTACTCGCGTCCATATAGTTACACTTACGCTCGCGTGGGGTATATTTAACCCCAATTTTAAAGGTACAATAAAACATATTTTTAATGACATACTTTTATTTTTATTATAAAAATTAGAAAGAGACAACATTGTTCTAAATTATAATACTATCTTTAATCAATATAAATATAATAAACTTTTAAAGACGAAACTTTAAATTTAGGAACTTTTTATTCAATAATTTTTCACATATCATAGTAGAATGGTCGTGACAAACTTGCTGGTGGCATTTGGCACACATAAATCTTATTTTTTTATCCTTTGACCTTGGACAGATATGGCAAATTTTATAAGTTGTCGATGGACCACCTCTGGAAGTGGGGCTAGGATCCTGAATTTGAGCATTTTTTAGCCGTTTTTGTATGGCCCTAGGCAGTGTGGTAAATATAACCATAGGCCATCTTTTTGTTCGTCTGCCGACGTTATAGTTTGCACACATTTGGTTGAGTTGTGGTCACTCTGGATCACGTCCTCGTCTACCTCATCTTCATCGGAACTATCTATGATGCTTTCTTCGTCGTCTTCCAAACGCTCAACAATCTGGTAGTCAGAAAGACGCTTACTTGCCATTTTAGGCGTTCTAACCTAAAACCAATAGACATAAAATAAAGATAAGTAAAAAACGAACCATTTAGTATATGTACTGCACATTATAAAATAAAAATACACATACTCACTCGTCCAAAAAAGTTGCACGAATACTCGCGTGGGGCAATATATACCCCAGACGCGATCTCCTGACACAACCACACGACATGGAGCGGCGCTCGCAAGTGATTCACGGCAGGGGAAGGTATTTAGGTAGCTACTCAGAAAGGCACGCAGGTAGCTTTAAAAATGGCGGAGATACGACGCTTCAAAGACGCCGTGGGGTTAGATATACCCCACGCGAGTAATTAAGGGTTAAGAGCGAAAATATTCGTCAAAGAACTAGATTCACTGATGCTCTCAGACACGCACTCTCACTAAAGTGGAAATGGGCAGGGCACATCTCAAGATATGAAGACCGAAGGTGGACCATGGAAGCTACAAGATGGAATGGACCAAAGGGGAAAAGGAATGTGGGTCGACCATTAAAACGGTGGGCTGATGATATAATACACGTCGCAGGAAAAGACTGGATAAAGACAGGGAAGGACAGAGAGTTATGGATAAGGAAGGAGGAGGCCTTTACCCAAATAGGGGTCGAAATCTCTTAGATAATATAACTAACACTAATTATAAGTAACCTTAGTTTTTAAATAACTACCTTCTAACATAATTGTATATTAGGTATATAATAAGTGAGATTTCGAATAAATGGCTTATTTATTTATTTTATTTATAGGATATACGAGAGGCAGAGGCTTTATACAGAGTTTGGTGTTTGTGAAACGATGAGGGGATTGGACATTTCCATAAGAAGTAATGTGTTATAGTTTAGTTTTGCATTTGTGATACCCTTGAGCTTGCTCTATTATAGTACTCTGAAATTTAGCTGAACACAATATGGGGCCATTGTAAACAGATTTCGTTTTAATTTGGTACTTCAGATCTTCATTTGTTATACACAGATGATTCAAATTTTACAATCGATTAAATTTACTTCTAAATT
>CAJQZN010040808.1:0-16605 GCA_907164685.1 Colias eurytheme
TTATCAAATTAATAAGGGTTATTTGTCCTACTTGCATCTTTACTTTATATTTCAACAATTATTGCTAGTGATAGTTTATCTAGTGAATTATCATCACAAATTTTAGGGACAAAAGGTCACATTAAATTAGGTGGTAATTTGCAAAAATACAATGTTGATTATCAGAAAGATTCTTGTCATATGGCATATACTTATCAAGTTTATGATTTACAACGTAATTTAATTAAAACTGTTGATGAACCATTTACAACCGCTGGTGAAGGACTACGGTTTGAAATTGAACATGTGTATGATTTATGAAAAAATAAAAAAATGAGTCAAATGTTGTTCCAAAAGCAATTTCATTAGAAATTATTAAAATTTTAGAATTAACAAATAATACTAATGATCATCAAATTATTGAGTTATAGAGAGGAAAAAATTAATAAATGTTTTAGCAATTGACTTAGGAGGAACTAGTTCTAAGTGTGCTGTTTTTTCAGAAAAAAAGTTATTCGTTGTGAATTTAAAGTTACAACAAATAAAGCAGCAATTTTACAAACCATAAAAGAAGAAATTGATCAGCAATTAAAAAAACATCAAATTGATTGAGCAACAATTAGTCAAATTGGTTTTGCAATTCCTGGTTTCTTAGATGAAAAAAATGGGATTGTTGCTTTAGCTGGTAATTTAAATTGATGTAATTTTAATATTAAAGAAAAAGCTGAGAAAATTTTTCAAAAACCAGTTCATATTATTAATGACGCTAATGCAGCTGCATTAGCAGAATATTGAGATCGGATTTATGATAAAAAAGAATCATTATTTTTATATACATTAGGAACTGGAATTGGTGGTGGAATTGTTTTAAATGGCCAGTTGTGAACAGGCGCAAATGGTTTTGCTGGTGAACTTGGTCATGGCGGTTCTTTTCAAACATTATTTGCTTGTACTTGTGGATTAGAAAATTGTATTGAACCAGTTTCTTCAGCTACAGGTTTGACAAAATTAATTAACCAAGCTGCTGATAAAAATCCGGGTAGTTTATTACACCAGTTAAAAGAAAAAGAACAATATGCTTTAAAATTAGTTGATATTAAACCCTTATTTGATCAAAATGATGATTAACAATTGCAACAATTACTAGAGGATTAATTCCCTTAGCGTATCACATTGTAACAATGTTATATATTTTGAACCCAGAAGTCATTATTTTAGCTGGGGGTGCTACTAATTTAGGAGTAAAATTAAAAAATATATTAGAAGAATTAGTAAAAGCACGCATTGGTGATTTTATGTTAAAAACTTTCACTCTTGAGATTTCAAATTTACAAGATAAGGCAGGAATGTATGGGACAGGATATTATGCGCTTTCTAAAATGGATAAAACAAAATAAGAAATGGAGAACATAAAAATGAAAGAAATAAATTTTGAAGAAGTATCGTTTGGGATTATTACTTATGCTGGTATAGCAAAATCAAATGCCTTAATTGCAATTAAGTCTGCAAAAGAAGGAAAAACTGCAGATGCTAATAATTTGATTATAGAAGCAGAGTAAAATATTATTGAAGCAGAAAAACAACATATGACTATTATTCAAGAAGAGGCACAAGGGACAAAACATCAAATTCCCGTGTTATTTACGCATGCCGAAGATCAAATGATAACAGCACAAATGGTTATTGAATTATATGATAAATTACTTGCAAAAAAAGTTTTGGATTAATTGTTATGCGCCTTGGTGTTAGTTTATATCCACATTTGATTGCAGAAAACTATGATTTAGAAACATATTTAACAAAATGTGCAAAAGCTCAAATTAAGGTTATTTTTACTACCTTAATTAATGTTAAAAAAGTGATCAAAAGTTATTTAATCGCTTTTTACAATTAACAAAAACAGCTAATAAATTAGGGATTGATGTTTATGGTGATGTCAATGGTGCTGTTTATGAAGAATTTGAATTAGATAAAAATAATCGTGAACAAGTTATGAATTTTTTATGACTGAATAGGGTTAAAAGGAATTCGTTTTGATGAAGGAATTAGTGGCGAAGATGTTACAAAATTAACACATAATAAAGAAGATATTAAAATCATTTTAAATGCATCAAGTCCTGCCCAAGAATTAGAATATTTATTATCATTAAATGCAAATAAAAATAATTTGATTGGATGTTGGAATTTTTATCCACAACGTTATACTGCTAGTTCATTAATGTATTTTATTGAAAAAAAATTTATTTATAAAATGTTAGGAATTCCATTACAAGTTTTTGTAGCTTTACAACGGAATGATGCACAAGGACCTTGGCAATATAATGATAAATTACCAAGCATTGAAATGCATCGTGATTTAACATTAGATTTTCAAATTCGTCATTTTGTGGCCTTAGGTGTAGACGACATTATTGTATCAACGCAGTTTTTAAATGATGAAGAATTTGCAGCTTTACAAAACATTAATTTACATTTAATTACATTAAGTTTAAAAACAGATAGGGGAGTGTCCCCTACTGAAAAGGGGATACTTCTTGACCAAACAATTCATTTTGTTCGCCCAGATTTAGAGGAGTACATGATTCGTAGTACATTTGCTCGGATTAAATATCAAGATTGTGATTTGCCTGCCCGTCCCTTCAATGGTAAATATTTTGAAAAAGGTGATGTTGTTATTTTAAATAATAAGGCACAAAATTATAAAGGTGAAGTTCAAATTATTACAAAACGGATGATAAATGATGGTATTCGTAACCTTGTTGGTCAATTAGACGAAAATGAACAAAAAATTGTTGATTGTTTATTACCAAATCAAGAATTTAGATTTAATTTAAGTTAAAAAAGTTGTACTTAAAACCTATGACTTTTTTATTTTGAGGTATATAATTAAAAATAAAAAATAATATTGCAATATTAAATAAATAGTTATTAATTTATTAACTCTTATTATTTTAAAGAAAAAAATTATTAAGTTATGAAAAAAATATTAAGTTTATTAGGAGCAATAATAATGTTTAATAATTGTGCTTCTCTTGTTACAGCTAATAAGGTAAAAGAGGCTTGACAAAATAATAATAGCCAGCAAAAAGATAAAACTTACTTAATTGAATCTGAAGTGTTTTGAAATAAAGCATTAAAAGTAGCGAAAATTAACTATAAAACAGAAAAAGTTAATTTAACAGCGTTAGGAATTAATAATTTAAATGAGTTAAAAACATTTTCTGCCGTTTGTTTGCCTGACTTTGAAATAACAGTTAATGATAATAAGATTGATAATCCAAATTATTTTGCACTATTTATTCCTACAAGTGATTTAAAAGTACTTACGAATGAATTTGATTGGGTAATGTTAGATAATAAGAATGATTTTAGAACAACTATTAATAAGGAATGATATTCAGGTTATTTTTATATGAAGGGAGTTGTTTGAATGGATATCAACACTGCAATTTTATACTTAAAATTATTTTATAGTTTTGAGATTACAGAAGAATCACCTTCATCTTCTAATTACATTAATCTAAGGATAAAATCAGGTTCAACATTACAAGTGATAAGAAAATAATGAAAGATTAAAAAAAGAAATAAGTTTGAAAGTTCAATTTATTTCTTTTTATTTAATTATTTTTAAAAATGTAAGTAATTCCAAATTAAATCTTGGTATTATCTCTATAATTATGTTAAAATCTAATAAATTAAGGAGGAAAAGTAATTAATGTCATTTACTGTAATAAAACACCCGTTAATTTTGGATAAATTAACAAGAATGCGCAAAAAGAAGAGTAATTCAAAAGTCTTTAAAGAAAATTTAGATGAAATTGCGCAATTAATGGCGTATGAAATATTTCGAAATATTGAATTAAATGAATTTGAAATTGAAACACCAGTAGCAAAAACAAAGGGATATAAAATTGCAAATGATATTGTTTTATTTCCAATTTTAAGAGCAGGCTTGGGGATGGTCGATGGAATTATTAATTTAGTCCCAAACGCTAAAATTGGACATATTGGATTATACCGAGATGAAAAAACCTTAGAACCACATGAATATTTTGCCAAAAAACCAGAAAATATTAATAAAGCAAATGTTTTAGTTTTAGATCCAATGTTAGCGACAGGGGGCAGTGCTAATGTGGCAATTCAAAAAGTTAAAGAATGAGGAGCAACTAATATTAAATTAGTATGTTTGGTAGCTGCACCTGAAGGAAAAAAATGTATTGAAGAGCATCATCCAGATGTTGATATTTATGTTGCTGCATTAGACCAACGTTTAGATGAACGTGGTTATATTATTCCTGGTCTAGGTGATGCTGGAGACCGTATTTTTGGAACTAAATAAAAAAAATAAATTAAATTGAAAAAACCATTTTAAAGGTGTAGAATATAAACTGTCAATAATAAGTTTAATAATGTTTTTGGGAATACTAATAGTATTGACGAGGATATATTTGACATTAAAATGAGATTGAACTTTATACACAGGATTAGTTTTGGGGTATTTGTTTTCTCTTATAGGTTTCTTAATCATTTGTTTTTCTGGATGATTGTTAAGTATAAGTTTAAATAAGTACTTTTTTATCTTATTGTACCTAGTTCGCTTAGTGATTTATTCTATACCTATAGTTATTTATGCTGAGAATACTAGTTTTTTTAGTATCTACACAATAATTGTTGGAATTAGTTTATGTCCATTTTCATCATTATTTGCAAATGTTAAATTTCCCATTCATCAACGCAGAAAGGAAAAGAAAAATGGCAATGAATAGTGACTTTGGTCAATTTCTTGCAATGGATTTAATCCCTGATCCAAATAAAAGTGGAATGGATGCATGAAGTTATACAATTTTATTACCGCAATTAGTAACGATAGTTATTACTACCTTTATTATTATGCTTTTATCAATAGGTTATTATAAACGCTTAAAAAAACTTGGTCCAACCGATATTCCAACTGGTTTAGTACTTTTTGCTGAAATTACAATTAAGTGAGTTGAAAAACAAGTTGTTGATTTGATGGGACCAAAATATAAATTTTTAACAGTTTATGTTATATACTTATTATTGTATATTGGGATTGGAAATTTAATGAGTGTTGTTGGGTTTGAATCACTTGCAACAGCTTATACTGTCCCATTATCAATGGGATTGGTTACCTTTTTTGGAATATATTATTTTGGGATTAAATATCAAAAACTAGTATATTTTAAAAAGTTTTTTGTTAATCCATTAGAATTATTAACCCAATTTGTTCCTTTGATCTCAATTTCATTTCGTTTATTTGGAAACATTTTTGGAGGAACAGTTATTATTACCTTGTTCACAGCTTTAATGACCTTTATTTGAGGACAGATTCCTTATATTGGGCCTGTTGATTTATTAGCTGGTGTATTTTTACCTTTTTTAAGTATTTATTTTGATGTTTTTGATGGTTTAATTCAAGCATATATTTTTGGAATTTTAACAATTGCCTATTGGGCAATGGAAATGAAAACAGAAACCAAAGATAAAAACGAAAAGATAATTAAGTTAAAAAAAGAACAAAAAATTAAAAATGTTAATTTAAATGGCTAAAAAAAGATTAAAATAAAATTATATATTTGTTAAGGAAGAGGAGAATTATAATATGATAAATTTTATGACAATAGATTTGCTATCGAATATGATGACAATATTATTTATGGCCGGAATTAATGATGGTTTTACAAAGGGAATGTCATTATTGGGTGCAGGATTAGCTGCCATTGGTTGTTGTGGTTCAGGAATTGGACAAGGGTATACTGGCGGAAAAGCTGTTGAAGCAATTGCTCGAAACCCAGAAGTTGAAAGTAAAGTTAGAACACAATATATTATTGCTGCTGCGATTACTGAATCAGGGTCAATTTATGCATTAGTTATTGCGATTATTTTAGCATTTGTTACTGGTTAATGAAAAGTAAAAAGTTGGAAAGAAGGCTTAGATGTCTATGACAATGTGATTAATGTCAAAACCAATTGAACCAGCAGAAATTATTAATCAATTATTTCCTAATCTATGGGTTTTTATTGCGCATGTTATTGCGACAATTATTTTATTAATTTTATTATCAAAATGAGTTTATAATCCATTTCGAAAAGCAATGCGGGCTCGTCGCAATAAAATTCGAGAATTAATTCAAGATGCTGCTGAAAAAAAAGCAAAAGCAACAATTGATCAAAAAGAAGCATCGAAATTGTTAACAACAGCGAAGGTAGAAGCAAATAGTATTATTGTTGCGGCTCGAACTGAAGCAGAGGCAAAACGTCATCAAGTTTTAGAAACAGCAAAAGCTGAAGTTATGCAGTTAAATGAACAGGCCCATAAAGAAATTCAAAAAGAAAAAGAGCAATATTATGATGATATTCGAAAATCAATTATTAATGTTGCTTTTAATGCAGCTGAGCAATTATTAAGCAAAGAAATTAATAAAGAAAAAAATGAAAAATTGGTAGAAGAGTTTATCAAAGAATTAGAGTAGTAAGTTATGTTAGTTAGTGAAAAATTTATTGATAATTATGCAGCTGCTTTAATGGACTTGGCGCTTGAAACAAAAAAAATTGATCATTTTTTAGAAGTTAGTAATATAATCGTAGATTTATTTAAACAAGAACCAGATTATATTAAGTTAATGATGAATGCTGACATTGCAAAAGAAGAACGAAAGAACATTTTAGCAAAACCATTTCAAAAAGTTATTGATCCGTTAATTTTAAATGCCCTTTTTTTATTAATTGATCGTGAAGCTTTTTGTTATGTTAGAAGAATTTTTAAAAGTTTAAGAAAATTAATAAATATTAGTTATGATGTTCAATATGGAAATATTTATTCAACCCAACCATTAACAAGAAAACAAATTACAACAATTGAAACAAAATTAAGTAAAAAATTTGGCTATCATATTGAGTTAGTTAACAAAATTGATCCATCTTTATTAGGCGGAGTTCGGATTAAAATTAAGCACGAAATTATTGATGGTTCAATTGCAAGACAATTAGAAACAATGCGACAAAAAGCAATATATAATAAATAGAAGATGGGGTGAAAAAGTGGCTTTAAATGTAAATGAGATTTCCGAAATAATTAAAAAACAGATTAAAGAATATGGTAAAAAAATTGAAATTCATGAAGAAGGAACTGTTATGACAGTTGGTGATGGAATTGCTTTAATTGATGGTCTTGACAATGCAATGATGAGTGAATTGCTAATTTTTCCGAATGAAATTTATGGAATGGTATTAAACTTAGAAGAAGGCGCTGTTGGGGCCGTTTTAATGGGTGACGATACAACAATCCGTGAAGGTGATCAAGTTCGTCGATCAGGAAAAATTGTTGAAACGCCAGTTGGTGATGCGTTGTTAGGCCGTGTTGTTAATGCATTAGGACAACCAATTGATGGGAAAGGACCATTAAAAGCAACAAAAACACGTCCTGTGGAACGAATTGCACCTGGTGTTATGACTAGAAAATCAGTTGATGAACCAATGGAAACGGGAATTATGACAATTGATGCGATGATTCCCATTGGGGAAGGACAACGAGAATTAATTATCGGTGATCGCCAGACAGGAAAAACAGCAATCGGAATTGATACCATCTTAAATCAAAAAGGGAAAAATGTAAAATGTATTTATGTTGCAATTGGGCAAAAAGCATCAACTGTTGCACAAATTGTCGAAAAATTACGAGCTGCTGGTGCATTAGAATATACAACAGTTGTTTCAGCCACAGCAAGTGAATTAGCACCATTACAATACTTAGCACCATATACTAGTGTTACTATTGGTGAAGAATGGATGGAATCTGGTGAAAATGTCATTATTATTTATGATGATCTTTCAAAACATGCTGTTGCTTATCGAACAATGGCACTATTATTACACCGTCCACCTGGTCGTGAAGCATATCCTGGTGATGTTTTTTATTTACATAGTCGGTTATTAGAACGCGCCGCGCGAGTAACAAAAGAATATGGAGGCGGAAGTATTACTGCTTTGCCAATTATTGAAACACAAGCGGGTGATATTTCAGCATATATTCCAACTAATGTTATTTCAATTACTGATGGGCAAATTTTCTTAAATAATGATCAGTTTAATGCTGGAATTCGTCCTGCGGTTGATGCGGGATTATCGGTGTCACGAGTAGGGTCAACAGCACAAATTAAAGCAATGAAACAAGTTGCTGGTTCATTAAAATTAGAATTAGCACAATATCGTGAACTACAAGCTTTTGCTCAATTTGGTTCTGATTTGGATGATGCGACAAAAGAAGTATTAGAACATGGAAAACGAGTAATTGAAATTTTAAAACAAAAACAATATTCACCGCTTTCACAAATTGACCAAGCAATCATTTTATTAGCAGTTAAGAAAAAAAGAATTCGTTGAATTCCAGTTGATAAAATTCAAGAATTTAAAGAAGAAATAATTGAACATTTTAATACAAAAGCAAAAAAATACTATACTGAATTAGCAAAGGCCAAAGCTTATAGCGATACCTTAATGACTAATATTGATAATGAAATTATTAATGTTGTTAAAAAAATTACCAATAAAATTGCTGATTATAAACCAGAAATGTTTGGACAAATTGAAGAGTGGAAAAAATTAGGACAATAAAGGTTAAAAGGACAAAATGGCAGTCGGAACAGATTTAAAAAAACAAATTACTTCAATTACTTCAACATCTAAAATAACACAAGCAATGAAATTGGTAGCGACAGCAAAATTAAAAAAAGTTGGTAAATGAATTTCTAATTCAAAACCATATTTTGCTGAAGTTTATACTGTTTTTAATGATATCATTAGTAAAGCAGATGATTCAATTTATCAAAAAAAAGATGGCATAAAAGATAGTAAACGTACTTGTTGAATCATTGTTAATTCAAATTTAGGTTTATGTGGTGGTTATAATATTAATATTAATAAGTTGGTGTTACAACAATTACGAAAAAGTGATTGTATTATTGCAATCGGTTCTAAAGCAGAAACATTTTATGCCCATAAAGGTTATGAAATTATGCAAACAAGAAAAGATATTGATATTAATTTTTCTTATGATGATGCACGTGAGTTTGCACAAGAAATTTTATCTGGTTTTAATGGAAATACTTATGATGAAATTAAAATTGCTTATACAAAATTTATTAATAATGTAACTTTTGAACCAACAATTTTACAATTGTTACCAATTATTAAGGTAACACAACATGAAGAACCAAAACACATTAATTTTATTACCGAATTTGAACCAGATCCAGTAACGATTTTAGAAAATGCGGTGCCAATGTATTTAAATACCATTTTATTTTCATCAATCGTTGAATCACAGGTTTCAGAACAAGCATCACGGCGAGTAGCAATGGAAAATGCAACAGATAATGCAAATGCAATGTTAGAAAAATTATCGTTATTATATAACCGTAAGCGTCAAGCAGCAATTACACAGGAAATTACAGAAATTGTTGCTGGGGCTGGCGCGCAAGAAAATTAAGAGGTGGTTAAAAAATGGAGAAAAATGGAAAAGTAGTACAGGTGTTAGGACCTGTTGTTGATGTACGGTTTACGGAAGAATATTTGCCTGAATTATATAATGCTATTACGGTTAATAATAATGGTACAAAGTTAGTTTTAGAAGTTGTTCAACATATTGGTGATGACACCGTACGGGCAATTGCCTTAGGACCAACAGAAGGAATGGTTCGGGGAATGGATGTGATTGATACAAAAGCGCCAATTACAGTTCCGGTTGGTGAAGAGGTTTTAGGGCGTATGTTTAATGTTCTTGGAGAAGCAATTGATGAAAAACCACAGCCAAAGACAAAGACAATGCGTCCAATTCACCGTGAAGCACCATCATATGAAGAACAACAAACAACAGCTGCAATTTTAGAAACAGGCATTAAAGTTGTTGATTTATTAGTTCCTTTTGCAAAGGGGGGAAAAATTGGTTTGTTTGGTGGTGCTGGAGTAGGAAAAACAGTACTAGTACAAGAGTTAATTAATAATGTGGCAAAAGCACATGGAGGAATTTCTGTCTTTGCTGGTGTTGGTGAACGAACACGAGAAGGTAATGATTTATATTATGAAATGATTGAAGCTGGTGTTATTGATAAAACAGCTTTGGTTTTTGGGCAAATGAATGAAACGCCAGGAGCTCGTATGCGAGTTGCTTTAACTGGATTAACAATTGCTGAATATTTCCGTGATGATGAAAACCAAGATGTTTTATTATTTATTGATAATATTTTCCGTTTTACCCAAGCTGGTTCTGAAGTATCAGCCTTATTAGGACGGATGCCATCAGCAGTTGGTTATCAACCGACATTAGCAACCGAAATGGGAGCATTACAAGAACGAATTACTTCAACAAAAAAAGGAAGTATTACTTCTGTCCAAGCAGTATATGTTCCAGCGGATGATTTAACTGATCCAGCTCCTGCAACAACATTTGCTCATTTAGACGCTAAGGTTGTCTTAGACCGTGAAATTGCAGCATTAGGAATTTATCCAGCAGTTGACCCATTAGGAAGTTCGTCTCGATTATTAGACCCATTAGTGGTTGGTGAAGAACATTATGAAGTAGCACGAGGAGTACAAGAAATCCTCCAAAAGTTTAAAGAATTACAATCAATTATCGCCATTTTAGGGATGGATGAATTATCAGATGAAGATAAATTAGCTGTTGCAAGAGCACGAAAAATTCGTAACTTTTTATCACAACCATTTTTTGTAGCTGAAAAGTTTTCTGGAAAAACAGGGAAATATGTGCCTGTAGTAGAAACAATTCGTGCTTTTAGAGAAATCTTAGCAGGAAAATATGATGATGTACCAGAACAAGCATTCTTATATGTTGGAACAATTGATGAGGTTGTTAAAGCCGCCGAAGCTTTAAAACATAATTAAAATGGCGAATCAAATTAGTTTAAAAATTATTACACCACAGGGTGTCATTGTTAATCGCTTAGTTGATATTATAACAGTGAAAACAATTACAGGATATATGGGTATTTTGTATGGTCATATTCCTCTTGTTTCAACAATTGTTCCATCTGAAATGACATACAAAGTTAATAATAAAGAATATAAATTAAGTATTGCTGGTGGAATTTTGCAAGTTGAACAAGAATTTGTTAAAATTCTTGCTGATGAAGTTGAACCTATTAGTTAGATACGAAAATAGAAATCTCTTTTTTCAGATTTTTTGTTTTAATTTTCTTAATTATAAATATAAAATAAAACATGATAGAATGATAATGTCTGAGACTACTTATATGATAAACTAAGTAATATTAAAAGAAGGTAGGCAATGTAATTATAGTAAAAATGATCGTGTGTGATATTGATGGAACATTAGTAACTGATAAAGATAAAAAGATTCCAACTATAAATATTGAGGCTTTAAAAAGGCTCAAGCAATGGGTATTTTAGTAACGATTGCTTCAGGACGGGTTCCTATTAGTTTATCTGATTATGCAACAACATTAGGAATTCTTAACCATTGTCCGTATGTTATTGGTGCTAATGGTGGGGCTGTTTTAAATTTAAAATCAAAAGAATATTTCTATGATTAAATAATTTCATATCAAGATACATTATGAGCAATGAATATTGTTCGAGAATTTGGTCATGATTTTTATTTAGCACCGCTTAATGAACAAGAAGCTTATGTTTCACAATCAAGCATTATTAAAGATGATCTTTTTTTATTTCGTAATACTGACATTAAAGCAATTGTTTTAGATTGAAATGAAATTCCGCAAATGCGTAAGGTTGTAATTTCTTGTTATGATGAACAAAAACAAAATTGGTTACGACAACAAATTGCGGTCAGTAAAACATTAAGGACAGAAGTTACGGGATATGGGTTTATTGAGATTATTCCTAAAAATGTTAATAAATGACAGGGAATTTTAAAATTAATTGAAGTACTTAAACATAAAGAAAATCACCATCTTGATTCAGATGAAATTATGTGTTTTGGTGATCAAATGAATGACTATGAGATGATTAAAAATTCAAAATATGGAATTGCATTAGCCAATGCTACACCGCAATTAAAAGAAGTTGCTTTTGCAGTTACTGCAAAAGATAATAATGCGGCAGGAATTGCTGATTATCTTTATAAGACAATATTAAAATAGAAGATGAGGTTGTCATGTTAAAAATTAATGGTAATCAAATTAAATTAATTGTTACTGATGTTGATGGCACATTGATTACTGATAAGCAAGAATTACCAACTCTTGTTCAAAATAAATTACTTGCATTGCAAGCAAAAGGGATTGCTGTATCAATTGCATCAGGACGAATGCCCCTTGGTTTTGATAATTACACAAGAGAATTAAAAATTAAGGATTATTGTCAATATGTTATTGGTGCTAATGGTGCTTTAGTGTATGATACTAAAAACAATAAGTCAATTTATAGTAATTTAATGCCAGTTTCGGATTTAGTTATTGTAATTGATATTTTATTAAAATATCAATGTGATTTTACAATTTCATATCAAGATGATGATAATTTATATTGTGCGGGTGAAAAATTATTAAAAATTAAATCAAAACCAGGTGCATTTTTAGATGGAATGAAGCAAGTAAAACCATTCTGCTTTGATTATATTAGAATAGCCAATAAAATTGTTGCAAAGCATTCATCCAAAATAATGTTTCAAGAAATGTATACAGCTTTAAAACAAGTTTTAAATATTAATGTTGAACCACTGTCTGAATATGGATGTGATATTGTACATGGTAATTCAAATAAAGGGCAAGCAATTTTACATTTAATTGATATTTTAAATCAAAGGCAAGGACGTGAAATTAAATTAGAGAATGTTTTATATTTTGGTGATAATTATAATGACCGTTCTGTATTTGAAATTTTACCTTATGCAATTGCAATGGAACATAGTCCAACTCCGATTTTAAATTTAGCATACGATGTAGCTATCAGCAATAATACCGGAGGAATTTATCATTATTTAAATAACCTTGAAACAAATAATTAAAATTAATTTAAAATACAATAATTTTGGTAATTTTATAGTATTATTAATAGGAACATAATTTAATTTAGAGAGGGATGTTTTAATGAACCTATCAAGTATCATGTTTTTAGCAATTGAACCACAAGTAGCCAATACAATTATTTATGTTTTTGAAATAATTGCTTTAATTGTATCAATTATTATGATTATTATTGGTTTATTACAAAACAAAAAAGCACAAACAGGGTTAAGTGCTTTAAATGGTGGTAATGATGAATTATTTGCTAATAGTAAAGAACGTGGGTTAGAACGAACATTATCTATTTTTATGTTAGCATTTGGTTCAACATTATTAATTATTACATTATTTATAAATTTATTAACAAAAGTTCTATTGTAATAATTAAATCTTTAAAAATATCATTAATTGAAAAGAGATTTAAAAATGTCTCTTTTTTCATTTAGGGGGAAAGGTATATGCACGATCGAATTGTAGCTATTTTAAAAAAACAAACAAAACCAATTGATACGATTGAATTAGCACAGTTATTAGATATTAATAAAATTAATGATAATAAAATGATGTTAAAAGTTTTGGTTGAATTAGAAAATGATAATATTATTGCGGTCACACAACAACATCGGTTCTATTATTTTGATCCAAAAATTTATTTACGAGGAGTTATTAGCATTAATAAAAAAGGTTTTGGTTTTATTAAAATTAGTGAAAACCAAAAAGAATACTATGTTAAACAAGATGATTTAAATAATGCCTTAGACCAAGATCAAGTTTTGTTTATTTTAAAAAAACAAAAAAATATTAATAATTCTAAAAAAGCAGAAGCACAAGTAATTAAAGTTTTGAAGCGAAATAATGAATATGTAGTTGGAGTTATTAAAAAGAATCGTCATCAACAAAAATATTTAGAAATTTTAAATAATAAATTAACGCAATATCGTGCTGAAATTATTAATTTAGCTGATGCAATTGAAAATACAATTGTAAAGGGAATCATTACAAATATTAATAGTAAAAACAATTTAATGCAAGTTAAAATCATTGAGATCATTGGTAATACTAATCAAGTCGGTGTTGATGTCTTGGCTATTTTACATGAATTTAATATTCGTACTAAATTTAATGAAGAAACATTAAATGAAGCCAATCAAATTAAACAAGATGTTGATGTTGCAAGAATGTTAGCAGATAAATCACGCCGTGATTTACAAGCAGAAATGTTTGTTACAATTGATGGGAATGATTCAAAAGATTTTGATGATGCTATTTTAGTTAAAAAAAATCAAAATGGTAATTATTTATTATTGGTTGCGATTGCTGATGTTGCACATTATGTTCCACAGAATAGTTATCTTGATAAAGAAGCTTTTGAACGAGGGTGTTCAGTTTATTTAATTGACCGGGTTGTTCCAATGTTACCAGAAAAATTAAGTAATGGGATTTGTTCGTTAAATCCTTTTGAACCACGATTAACATTAATTTGTGAAGTGGAAATTAATAAGCAGGGACATGTTGTTAATTCTAGTATTTATGAAGCTGTCATTATTTCAAAAGCGCGATTAACTTATGATGAAGTTAATAAGTTATTCTGCCAAGAAAAAAATCAAATCTCAGGTGAAATTGCTCAAATGTTGCTTTTAGCGCAACAGTTATATCAAATTTTAGTTTTAAAAAAAGAACATGATGGGGTTGTTGATTTTGATTTAGATGAACCAAAGTTTATTGTTGATAAAAATGGTAAGATTAAAGATATTGTTGTGCGAGAGCGTGCTGTTGCAGAAAAATTGATTGAGAGTTTTATGATTCGCGCTAATGAAACGGTAGCCGAAACAATTTATTGAATGGATTTGCCATTTGTTTATCGTGTGCATGATAAGCCAAAACCAAAAAAATTGTTTGATTTGTATACGCAATTATCTTATTTAGGTTTAAATATTAAAGGTAAGTTAGAAAATATTCATTCTAAAGATTTACAGCAAATTTTAAATAAGTTAAAGGATAAGGAAAATTTTAAAGTTATTTCAGCTTTAGTATTACGAAGTATGGAAAAAGCTAAATATAGTGCTATTAATGATGGCCATTTTGGATTGGCATCTTGATGTTATACGCACTTTACTTCACCAATTCGGCGTTATTCCGATTTAGTTGTTCATCGTTTATTAAAAGAATATTTATTTCAAGGAAAAGTTAAAATTACTGATTTAGAACAAACGCGAACTTTTGTTAGTCATGCTAGTCAACAGTCATCCCTTGCAGAATTACGGGCAATGGAATGTGAACGAGAAGTTGACAAAATGAAAGAAGCTGAATATATGGAAGATAAAATTGGCTATGAATATGATGGCATTATTGCTGGAGTTACTTCGTTTGGAATTTTCGTTGAATTACCAAATACAATTGAAGGATTGGTTAATATTACTGATTTAAAAAATGACTATTACGTTTTTGATGAAAAAAGTTTAAAATTAATTGGAGAACGGAAACGAAAAGAATATTTTTTAGGAAAAAAAGTACGAATTAGAGTAAAGAAAGCAAGTAAAAAATTACGGCAAATTGATTTTGAACTAGTTGATTAAGGAGTTGATATTAATGTTGACAATTACAGTTAATAAAAAAGCACGGTATAATTATGAAATTATTGAAACCTATGAAGCTGGTATTGTTTTGACAGGCAGTGAGATTAAGTCAATTCGTAATAATGATGTATCAATTAATGAGGCCTTTGTTATTATTCGAAAAAATGAGGCCGTTGTTATCAATATGATAATTGCTCAATATAAATTTTCAACATCATATGCACCAGATGCTGATCGGACTAGAAAATTACTTTTGCATAAAAAAGAAATTAAAAAAATTTTGCAACGAATTAAATTAGAACGTTTAACATTAGTACCATTAAAGTTATATCTTAAAAATAATTATGCTAAATTAGAAATTGCTTTAGTTCGTGGGAAGAAGAATTATGATAAACGAGAAACAATTAAGCAACGCGATAATGAGCGTTTACGTCGGAAATATTAATTTTTAAATAGTAGAAGGTAAAAAAGAATTAATTGAGGTAGTAAATTCAATAATTTAAAGAAAATGATAAAAATAATGATGGGTTTACTCAGTTTTCTATAATTATTGAAAATTTACTTCGAAAAATTCTAGATTTTAATCCCAAAAATTATGGGGCACAAAATAATAAATCTTCATTATTTTTTAAAAACAATTTTGAAGAAAGTTATGATTTTAAAGAAAAGGGAGGAATTTTATATATAAAATTAAAACAAAAGAAGAAATAATTATAATAAATATGATTAATAATAAGAAAATATATTATTTTTTAGTTAATATATGAGTGTAAAATTGTTAGAAGTTATAATAAAAGTATAAATAAGAGAGGAAGTAGAAATGAGTACGGGAGAAATAGTTACCGTTATTGTTGCCTCGTTATCATTCATAAGTACAATTATTTCTTCAATTAAACAAAACATCTTCCACAATTGACAATGCGATTAATGGTTTTATAAAATTATTTAAACAAAGTAATAAAGATCAATCATATGAAAGAATGGAAGGGGAAATAACAAACTCCAATGAACCTGATATTAGTTAAAAG
>CAJQZN010040809.1:0-38423 GCA_907164685.1 Colias eurytheme
AGTGCAAGTTTGAAGTCGGTTGTTTTTAACGCAGTTATCACTTGTTAAGTTTACTATTATGTATTTATAAATCTGAGTAACGAAGTTAAAATTGTGATGACTGCTGTTTTGCAAACTATTCTCAATGTGATGGTACTTTAATTTTTTATCTAAGTTCGACGTTCGTCTTTTTCGTTTTCCTCTAAAATTTAAAATTATAGTACGATTACGATGCAGGACATGATTTCAAGATGAAATAATACATCGTAGGATCATACTTCTTGTTATATTAAAATTTGAAACAAATGTGAATGTATAGCACAATGTATTATACAAAAAACATATGTGACCATGAATATGTTTTTATTATATCGTTTCATTTAACATAATAAGTAATAAGATAAAGAACATATTTACTGTAGTATTTTGCGATGTATAATAGTAAAATTTATACTAAAAGTAGTATAAATAAATAACCTGTTTAATTGTTTGTTTTAGTGTAGACGCAAAGGTACCAAAGATCAGTTTGCGTTTCTTAACACAAGTAATCATATAAAAACTTTCTTGATTAACCTGATTTAATATAAATACATAGTACTTTTTTAATTTCTATCCTTTTTGTGGAAAATTAGCTCACTCAACGTAGTACGTCTAATTTACAAGGAAAGACCATGAAATATTATTTATCCTTACTTTTTTCTTACGTCAAGAAATCATTGCATAGTATAAAACAAAGTGGCTTTCTCTGTCCCTATGTCCCTTTGTAAATTTGTATGCTTAAATCTTTAAAACTACGCAACGGATTCTGATGCGATGAATAGATAGAGTGATTCAAGAGGAAGGTTTCAGTATATAATTTACATATTAGGTTTTAGACAGCGAGCAAAGCCGCGGGCGGTAAGCTAGTTTATATCTAAAGTAAAAACTGTCTGTAAATATGTATGTCATCTGAGTATACGATAAAATAAGTTGATTGCACTGAGAGAAAATATTATTGTAATTACTTATTTATAACATTATGTTTATGATGTGTTTACAATGTTGTTTTAAGTATTTTTGCAATGTGTGTCAATCGGAGGCAGTGAACTATGAGATAACGCTCTTAACATGAGTTTGACTTTTATAACATTGTTCATAAACGAATCAATTATGCAATTTGCATTAGCGTGTTTCGTGAAGAATATTATGATTAGACATAAAACTCTCTAATTACGGCGTTAGTGCATATTATAGCCTTTTTCCCCAATCGTGCATATTTCGTTAAGTAGCGGGAGTTTTGATTGGTCGACTAAACTTTACTAGCCAATCAGAACGCTCAGCGAGTAAACCAACCCTATTTTGGCATGGTAAAATGGCAAACAATTACAAAATGGGCTCCATTTTAAGTAATTTTTGAGCCATTCAAAATAGGGCTAGATTACCCTTTTGGGGCTAAAAACTTAAAACACGGGTTGAATTCCAAAAAAGGGCTAGATTTAGCCCGGAAAGGTCTAAGGTGGCAACACAGGGCTCGCGGGTGACAAAAGTCACAAATTTGCGATCGAAAATTTGGTTAAAATGCTTAATTGTATATTGGCACAAAAACTATACTTAATTTCAAGAAAATTTCACTGGTTTTGTGCAATCTTTGATTTAAATTTAAAATTAATAAAGGTTTTTTGATTTTGTATTGTGCATATTTTAGGCATATCAGTCGTTTTTAGTGCATATTTCGGCCTTTTTTAGTGCATATTTGCATGCATATTTTGGCATTTTGTTAGTGCATATAATCCGATGTCTAATTATGATAATTACAATGTTTCAGAGAATTCTTTGTTTAGAATTGTCTCGGTATAACAAATGTTCGTTATTCGGTTTGTCTATTACTTTTATAGTGTTAAGGGTACTTATCATCCCTACATAATATTATAAATGCGAAAGTGACTCTGTCTGTCTGTTACGCTTTCCCGCTTAAACCTCTCAACCGATTTTGATGAAATTTGGCACAGACAATCTTTAGACCCTGAGAAAGAATATAGGCTTTTATCAAAACACCACGCGGGCGGAAGCTAGTATTACATAAAACATTGAAAAATTGAAAAATGTGTTATGAAAAACTAATGTTAACATAGCACAATATTATACAATATTGTGTATATTTAAAAGGTATGAAGTAAAATAGTTATGTATTGGATGAATTACTTACCAACAATTGAAAAAAAAGTTGTATTCATAGATATTTATTCCTTAATAGGAAAGCCAACAAACATGAATAGTATCTAATATAAACGGTATATATTTCATTATAACATTCTAATAGGCGAGATATATTGCGCTAAAAGTCATGTTATTTCAGAACTGAGGTCTTAATCGTGGTTTAGCTATCGATTACCGGGGTTAACACCTCAGAGTTGAATGTAATGTTATATTTTGATAATAATTTCATATAAGATCACATTATTAAAATTATATCCGATGACGTTTATGTTTTAAAATAACTTTATTATCTGTTACGTACTTTAACCAATCAAAATTAGGAAGTTATTGAAAATAGTAATTTGAATTCTTATTATCGATTGGGGAATGTATTAAATATTAATTGGAAAATGATAACAATTTCGAAGTTGTTAGCTGCTTGCCCTAATTACTATCTATATTTTGTTATTTTTTCTATTTTTCAAAACAATTACCCACATCCAAATGAAGGCAAATCCTAGATCCTAAAATATTGAAAATCTGTTCAGCCGTTCTTCAGTTAATAATGATAATGTATAAGTAATAATAATTGCTGTAACTTATAAGACTTTCTTTTACATGTAGATAGAGTCCAATTTGAATTACAAAGTATGATCTCGGTAATATTGTGGTAATATTGTGCAAAAATATGGGAGTATTTTATAAATGAATCGAGTAAACAGTTGTCGATAAACTAGAGGCTTAAAAATTAGATAAAGCTAATTGTTTCATCATATTTTCTTCTATTGTGACATGTATTAGGTGAGAAATAGCTAAACTACAAAAGTCAACCTTTAACATTGTACTATGATATTATCTAGTCAACGTAAATATTTATATTTAGGGTTAAACAATTTAATGGTCGCCAACCAGTTGCAAATTAATAACTTTATTCCCTTTTATGGTTGGAGGATAACATAATATAATAATAATTAATTTAATTTTTAAAAATACATGTAGGTATACAAGATACTGTTGCATTTTACAGCCTAACATGTAAAGTAAAGCAACTCAAAGCAGATACCAAAAATGAACTGTAACGTTTGAATGAGAAGCCTGAAATATGAAGCCCAAAAAATATAACTTTTTGATGGTCGTTAAATTTTTTGTTGATATTCATTTTTCAGTAATGTTACGGAACCGTATTATTTAAAACGCAACACAAGTTAATTCTACTGATTATTTCCTTTGATTTCGCGCTAACTACCGAAAATCACTTGACCCTACAGTGATATAAATGTTTTTAAAGATTTTATCTCTGATTTTTTTTTGTTCATTATATAACATTAACTTCTAATAATTTTGATTTAAGCATATCATTTTAAATTTAATATTTATAAATACTCCACTCTACTCATACCATAATCCGATTGAAAAGTTAACAAAATCGACAAGCTCATATAAAGTTGTAATATTATCTGGGTAATGGAAATCGAATATGAAGTTAGAAATAATTATTTAATGTGAAAGAATTTCTCAGATCGTCTATATTTTCACTGTGTTATCATTGATGTCATATTAAAATTTGATTCATTTCGATACGTATTTAATTAACTTCGCTATCATAATTACTTGACGTTGTTTTTTTTATTTGTTACTAGCGGTCCGCCCCGGCTTCGCCCGTGGTACATAATATTTACGTTTTCTCTACATAAGAACCATCCTCGTACTCCAAGGAATATAATAAAAAAAGAATTATCGAAATCGGTTCAGCCGTTCTCGAGTTATGCGCTTACCAACACATTTTGCGATTCATTTTTATATATAAGAAGATGTTCTAGTTTATTTGTAACATTTCAATATATATGATGTATTCCGATTGAGGACTTTACTTTAAAAACTTAGTTATTAATATTTGCAATTTTCTTCACCAATTCAGGCTGAGCAAGTATTCAAGAAGATCTGCCCGGGCGAGGAGTTCTTGCCGCGCGCTCCCGATCCCGAGGAAATCATCTTCGAAGACGACTCCACGCCCGGCCCCGACTTCGAGCGGGAGCTCGAAGAACCAGCCGAAGAAGGCGAAGGCGACAAGGAGTAATCGCAAAACTCGACCCTATTGACATTTAATACAGGGCACATTCTTGCGTGTTACAAAATAGCGGTAGTTTTGAATTAAGAACTTGACATACGAATTACAATTTTTAATCATCGAATAGAACCGGTTTTGAGTAGGTTTTAATATTCAGCCAGCATTTTAAATTTAGAATAAGCAGCCAATTTATGAATTAGAAAAATAATGGAATGTAGACATTTTTTGGTAATTAACTCTCATATATACTCTATAGCTTTTTACCATAGACATTCATTAGCACTATAGTTTTGTAGCGTTAATACTCATGAAAAAAATTAGAAAAAAAATTAAGTTAACGAATATGTGAACACGCGAGAAAGTGCATCTTTTATACCTAGGGTAATCTCTAGCAACATTTAATACGCTTTGGTCGCTTGACTTTGTGCATTCCGACTGGTGCGTGTGGAATGTGGAAGTTAAATATTTTGCGGAAATATTTTTTACTTTGTTACGGTTACCTAGCAAGATTTTTTTAAAGAAACGTGCTCATTATAGAATATTGTTTTATATTATAATAATATGTACATATATCCGTTTTATCGGCTGACACAACTAATTTAAATATCATTAGTACACTTGACCGGGAGATAAAGTGACGATTTTTATATTGTTTTAATATTATCGCTAGGTTGTCTTGATATGTCATAAGCAAGATAAACTTATAGCTATGTTTTGAATCTTCACGTCTATTAGGTTAATGAGTTAAAGTTCTATGATATTTATTATTTTATTTAATAAAATGAGCTCTCTAAAGCTTGTGTCATAATTACAAAAAATCGAATGCGATGATCTGCTTTATCATGTTTTTGACTTAATACCTTTCTGTATTTTCCGCTATTTTTAGTAAAATAAGTCTATAGGCCTAAATCCTGCAATTGGTTACATGTGTTTTTTTGTTTACATTTTAAAATTATGTTTATGTTTTTTTAAATCGAATGTGTTCTAATGTTCTTGAACACAGACCACTCACTTTAATAATTATTATTATATAGTTATTTTACATAGCAGTGTTCATCGCGCATTAGTTGAAATGATTTGACGAAATTTATCAGTATTTATCGGATGTGGACTGAACTTGAAGGCTAACATGCGTGCAATTATTATTAATGTAAGGAAAGTGGACGCACCAGTCTTAAAACATAGTTTGTAGCACATTTAATATTTTTTTTTGTATTTTTAAGTTATTTAGCACTCGATATTTATTGTATTAAATGCATAATCGTGCAATTGCAGCTTGTGCATATTATAATTCCATTAAAATGTGATTATTAGAAATAATTTGTGTTTTATTATTTTTCCCTTTAGTATTCCAGAGAATAAATTCTAACATACTTTACTTTGTACGAGAATCCACTGATAATGTGATAATCTATACCATACCAATATTATAATGCTGAAGAGTTTGTTTGTAATCTCAGGAACTACTGGTCCAATTTGAAAAATTATTTCGGTGTTAGATAGCCCATTTATCGAGGAAGGCTATAGGCTATATATCATTACGCAAAGACCAACAGGAGCGGAGCCACGCCGGCGAAACCGCGAAGCGCAGCTAGTATTTTATATCACAAAGACGAAAGGTGTAGAAATCGCTTGCCTGTAACGTGCTTGAGAGAAAACAAGTTGTCACCAACATAATATTGCAATTATTCAATTATTTAACAAAAATAGAAAAGGGTCCCGTTTTCTCGTTGCTGTTAAACTTGTAACATTTTGTCTTATAACTGAAGTCTGCTTATAGAAAATCTATTGTGTCACGGTCGGATCTGGCCGCTCGGTGGTTGTTATTCAAATTGGTGACACATTTGTCATACAAATATATAAAAAAAAAAACGTATAAAGATAGGATAGTACAGAGCTTCACGACGTCCATCAATTTGTATTTGCTTGACTAATTAACAAACACAAACTTTCACTTTTATAACCATACTAGCAATGCCCTGCGGTTTCACCCGTATAGATAGCGATATCGTGCCAGTGAAAAGTCTACTATTACTCGGACTTAGGTTTAATTTTTAATCACATAAAATCACCTTTACCCCGTCCCGCACTACGGCCTGCTCGAACAGTATCTATTTTCTGTAGATTGACACTTTAAAAATTCGTTATATCTTTATCCAATTCTTTTCATTTAAAAAGTATTTTGCTGGTATTGAAACAGTCTATAATAAAACATCATTTAAAGGGATAAGGATTAATATATGTGTATGGATAACATGGTTTGATTACTGTCGGCACTTCTTTTTACTTTGAAAACGTAAAAAAGTTTCTGTAGAAACATAACTACTGAAGATGGTCATAATATGGTATCGCGGACTTTCTTGTAGATATTGATCCATTCTATAATACCGTAGAACATTTTTTTGTTCTATCTTCAATAGATTCCGCAGCGCACGCAATGGGATTTTTTTACACCTTGGGTTACATTATTGCATTTTTGGTAAGGATCTCTATTTTTTTTTCAAAATGCAATATAGCCTATGTTGCTCAGTGAAGATGCAGCTTTCTAATGGTGAAAGAATTTTTGAAATCGGTCCAGTAGTTTATGCGTGAAAACCATACATACATACATACAAAATTTTCCTTTTTATAATACATATTAGTATAGATTAGTAGGATATCGCGTAAATTACATGTAAATTATAATTTATTTTAGAATGTTGGGGTCAAAGCGATTTTAACATAATATGCATGCAAACTCAGTCAGGGGATTAGGGATTTAGGGCAGGTCACGAAGCACTTCAATAAATCAAGTAATGAGATTTATTTTATCCAATTAGAGGAAATTTAGTAACCAGTATACATAGAATACAATAAGTTATTGATAACCTGATTTTTTATTACAACCTATACATATACCTAAATGTCGTTTAAGATCATGTGCAGGCTTTGTTTAATGTAACCGACTTTATGAAGCATAAATTATTAGTTATGAATTTTTATCATTACTGATTGTATGAATTTTTTATAATTATAATAAAGCCTACTGATAAAATAATTTTTTTTTGCTTATTTTAGGCGAGAATTCTGAACTACAGTTAATAATGTAAACTAACATTATTCTGATTCATTCTGGTATTTTGTAAAATCTTATATATAAAATTCTCGTGTCACAATGTTAGTCTGCATACTCCTCCGAAACGGGTGGACCGATTCTCATGAAATTTTCTGTGCATATCGGGTAAGTCTGAGAATCGGCCAACATCTATTTTTCATATGTACCACGGGCGAAGCCGGGGCGGGCCGCTAGTAACCATATAAAATCTTATTTTTAAATAAATAAAAAACAATTTTCAAGTTAAAGTTCATACTTTATTTAAGAAAATTATCTTACAGTACATATAAGAACATTGTGATATTTGTTAAAAATTTACAATAATATGAAATACTTCTGTTTAGCAAAAAATATACCAGTCAACAACTCATTAAAATTTTTCTCAATATACAAATACTAGAAAACAATAATTATGCTCTTATTATGCATATTTTGCTTATTTCATACACAATATACCTTTCTGAAATGCACAAATATAATATTGATATCACAATCTTAAGAAATGTTTAAAGCAGGATTAAAATATGTCTATTTAGAATAATCTTTTTTCGTAAGAGAACAAACCGTGCACATTGCCTTCCAACTGTGCAGAATAAGTTCTCTTCATGAATCTCAGATCTCCAGAGTAACTCATTTCACGTAGTTTAGCGACGGATTTCGCGCCCAGATCTTGGCAGCTGTGTTGCATTCCAGTTTGCAAATATGGCAGGAATCTCAACACTGAGCCTTTGTCTACAATGCTACCGCTCACCCCTTGGGCAACCCTGTGCTTGTCTGACTCTTTGTGGAAGTAACGGCTCATAGCAGACCCTTTGCCATCCTTGTTCTCCATGGCTTCAAGACTTCCCATACCTCTATACTTCTTGAGCCTGACGCCGTCAGAGAAGAAGTATTCACCTGGGGCTTCAGATGTACCAGCTAACAGTGAACCCATCATTACTGTAGAAGCTCCTAAAGCTAGGGATTTTACAATATGACCTACAGATTGAATGCCTCCATCTGCAATAACTGGAACATTAAACTGCCGGGCATAGGATGAGACTTGGTGAACAGCCGTGGCCTGCGGGCATCCACAAGCCATTACCTCTTGAGTGATGCAAATAGAACCACTTCCCATTCCCACTCTTAGAGCATCCACACCGGCTTCGATGAGATTCTTTGCCTGCATTCTGGTCACCACATTACCTCCAATTACTTGTATGTCAGGGTAAGTGTTTTTGATGAATTTGATCATTTCAATCTGGTAAATAGAGTTACCCTGTGAGGAATCAAGCACTATGACATCTACACCATTGTTAACGAGAAGTTTGAGGCGCTCACGGTCAGATTCTCTAGTTCCAATTGCAGCTCCAACCAGTAACTGTTTGTTAGAATCTTTAGAAGCATTGGGGTAGCTACGAGCTTTCTTCAAATCTGTTCGAGCTATTAGAGCAACAAGCTCACCAGCTCCATTTATAATTGGCAGTTTCCCTTTCTTGCTCTTTTCCAGAATATAATTGGCATCTTGGAGAGTTACACCAGATTGAGCTGTGATCATTTCATTAATAGGTGTCATAACCTCTTTAAGGCTCAGTTGTGGGTCACCTTCCCTGAAGTCGATATCCCGCGAAGTAACAATACCAATCAGTCGACCTCCTAACTTTCCATTCTCGGTTATAGGGTAGCCAGTAAAACCATTTTTCTTTTTGGCTTCTATCACATCGGCAACAGTATTTTCAGGGCCCATACAGACTGGATCTCTGATAAAACCATGTTTATATTTCTTCACTTTATGGACCTCGTTGGCTTGATAGTCTGGGGTGCAGTTGTGATGAATGATACCGATTCCACCGCATAAAGCCATTGCGATGGCCATGTCAGCCTCAGTCACGGTATCCATGGGGGTCGATACCAATGGAGCTTTTAGATTTATCTTTTTCGTAAGTGGTGATGTCAAGTCAACTTCTTCAGCAGTAAAATCTATGTATCCGGGAAGTAGAAGGAAATCGTTGTAGGTGAGTCCTTCGCTGTTTGCGAAGATTTCTCGCGCCGATAACCCATCACGAAGGTCGCCTTCAGCGTGTGCCATTTTCACTTTTCCCACGTGTTTCGGTTTCTCTATGAGCACCTGATGTACTCAAACCCTTAATCTGTTTCTTGCGACTTCTATTTTTGAGTTATAAGTGGAAAATTTTATTAAAAATCACTTATTTCATCCGTACACGTGGTCCGGTTAAATGTTCCAAAATTCTTAATGGAATGCGTATGAAAGATATTTTTAATCCTCAGAGTAAGATTTTCATCAAGTTTAAGGATTCTTAATTATTTAAAAAAATATTTTTTTTATAACACGTTTTAAAATGTGTTAAACTTGGTTTGCGGCTTCCCTGCATGACAGAGAAACTACAAATGTCAGCCGGCAATGAAATGCCAGATGTCATTTCATTATTCGTCGGTGTTGGCAGCTTCAATTTAGGGCTACTAGTTGCACGTTTATGAAATACCCAATATTTATGTATCTTAGAAGTACTTAAAACATTTTTAAAACTGTGGTTACTAGTTAAAACAATTTGATTAGGCACGTTGGTTATAATAATTATGGTGTTTTTCATGATATACTAGTAAATTTCAAAAATGGTTTCACCTTTATGCTTTTTTCATGCAAATAGTAAAATAAAAATATTCCTTTGTATTAAGTTATTGTTTCCATTATTATTATTTAAATATTTTTTACAGGCTTAAAGATCCTGTTACAAATGACCCAAGAAGCTTATATCTAATACACTGGAGATTTCAGTATGAACATTAACTTGTAACAAGAAAATATGACCTTGAATAACGCCTGTATGTTTTTTTATCCCTTTCACACCTAACTTGGCAAGCGCAACCTGCTGGCTGCTGGTGCGTTTTACGTTCCAATTAAGCATCAGCATAATTCGGCATTGTGCGCCACTGAGTCGCATTATGCTCTGTAATTGGAAAACAGCCACTCAAACACTGACACAAAATTTCGGGTCATTTGTAACAGGATGGCCACAGGATGGCGGTTCTACAGGGGTCTTAGTACGCAATGACAAAAAGAAAAATGATGGTCAGAACGCTGATACCGGATACCTTAAGATACTGTAATATTTTATATTAGAGAATCATTATAGTATCTTCACCGTGTGTAACGCGCATAATACATTAAAAAAATGGGTTTCGAAATAATATGTTAAATCATTAGAATCGGTCCAGCCAGCGCGAGGTATTCAACACAGGTATTCAATAGGAAGCATGAATTAATATAAACATAGAAACTTGGAATGTGTCACATTGTTATTTATTTGATATTAATTGAAGTAGGTAATGTTTTTTTCTTAATTTTACACGAAATTTTTGCTTATGTTCATTCATAATACGCAGGAAGTGTTGAAACTTGGTTGAAACCAAGTTGAAACACTATTCTATTATTTTATGTTGCTATTATAGCTGTATTTTTTTGTGCTAAAATGTTATAATTGAAATAAATTTAGTTGTTCAAATGCAAATACATATATTATGTTGTTATAAAGTTACCTGCTTATAAACATAACTTTGTTTTCTCTGGCATATTTTGCTTAAACTATATGTTTAGGAGAACGAAATTTTAATTTCATTTGATTCAACAAGAACGAAAGAAAGAAATAATACTTAAGTATATTACAATATGGTTCATAACTTACATAATAGTCATTGTTAAATCTTAATAACTTTACTATACTTGCAAATTAATTTGTAAAAGTAATGAGTGTAAATGGCGTACAGTGGTATCACGCAAACACACTTTCGAACCACACCGAGTACGGGCGTAGGTAAACGTAAAAAAAGTGAAATACAAGAACAAGACTTAAGCTAAGAATACATTTTGTATGTACACGATAATTAATTATTGTGTATTGCGATAGTGTATTGCTGTGCAAAAAAGAAGGTAAAGACACCGACCACGACACGACGTCCTGTAATGTACCTACTTACCTGTTTCTTTAGTTTCAATATGAAGAGAATTTTTTTTGGGTGCATTGAAGATTTTCAGTTTACACTTTCTTCGAGCTCGAACGTGGCGGCTGTCCATGTCGTGAAAACATGAATTGAATTTTACAGTTTACTCAATAATTATTATATAAATTAAATTTGTATTCACAAGTACAGTTACCTGCTTATTTATTTATTTAATATTTGAATAAAAACCTGTTGCAAAAATTGGCAAGGTATCAGGTAAATGCTGTGAGGATCTCGTGGAATGTAACTCCATGCTTTATGTATGTTTATGTATCTATGGAATTTAAAATCGCTTCTATTAATTATAAACAAATAACTGAAACAATGTACTAATTACTAGTTATATGCACAATAAACGTATAGGAACACCGCACAGTGAAGTACCTGATTTTAAATCATAATAATTTCGCGTATGTATGTAATTATGATATGTATTATTTTAAGTATGATGTATTCAATTCATTCGAATACAATCAATTCGAACTTTGTGCAAGGATGTAACTAGGTATCTTATTTAAGCTTGTTGTTAGTAATTTAGTTAATTGTTTGACAATGATTTTTCATACTTTTCATAATTATTATGAATATGTTGACTGTTGTAATGTTATATTATATGATATCCTGTTTGTCGTGTACATAATTGACTTATTATACATAATTAATTTTATTAACGCGTATTCTCTCTATGGTTAACCGCAACTTTAGATAGTAACTACTTAGCATCTATCTATGCTATGTACTAATTACCGACTACCAATAATAATAAATATTAACAAACATAAAGTTTATACATATTATATTACACTAGATTTCCGCCCGCGGATTCGCCCGCGTTTTCAAAGGAAAACCCGCATAGATCCCGTTCCCGTGGGATAACCGGGATAAAACCTATGTGCTAATCCAAGTTACCCTCTATATGTGTGCTAAATTTCATTGTAATCGGTTCAGTAGAATTTGCGTGAAACAGTAATAAACACACACACACATCCTCACAAACTTTCGCATTTATAATATTAAGGATTAAGGAAAGATGTAGGATTAGGAGGATTAGTAATTAGGTATACGTATAAAGGTGTTTACACAAAGTACCTGGATTACTGAACATTGCTTGGACAGTGAGATACATATTTTAAATTACAAAGAAAAGAATCCCAGATTTTCGAGATTCATTTTATGTCTGTTTCGTCTCTTTTAAACGTATTAGTTAAAAGAATATCATAATCGTTATTACAAAAATATTTTCCTTGCATTAGTTTGAACCCACAATCTTTGATGCAATATCTTGTGTCACTCGCCAAGCCATCGGTCAGCGTTTTCGGGAATTACAAACAATAATCTATCTATTTTGTGGTAATATATATACTTATGTATGTACTTAGAAAAGGTTTATTATGTACATATATATCGTTTATAGTATTTCATACTACATAGTTACGCAAATTAATAAACAGATTATATTTTTATGTATTCAGTTTGATTAATTCTAATGCTGTAATCGCGTTCAATGTTCATGTATGAACGGAAATAATTTTGTCTACTGTCTACTACTTGTCCGTATAAACTCGTATAAACCTGTGGTATAAACCGGAAGTGGGAAGTAGCGGTTTTATTCTTGATGGCATTATCTGTATTTGAATAAATCAGTAGTTAATGTTAATTAATAATTATTAATATTATTTTTAAACCTTCTTAATTAAATATATTATGCATTCGAAAATATTTTATGCCTATATACCTATGTATAGACCAGCAGAGATGTTGTAGTTCGGCTCGGGCCCGGGCGGTCCCATTGCTTCTACTTACCCATTATTATTTTTATAGCCGAATTTCTGATTTATGGATATTATGTTAAGATGCATATACTTAAGATATGTCTAAGATATGATATTATGAAGCTAGATAGTTATCTATTTAAGTACACTTTACTTAAATCTACAGTGACATTTATCTACGTGATTATAAAAATGAATGGAGGTCTCATCGTCTTCATGGCTAATAATTAGGTACTTACACACTTTTAACATGCCGGGGATCAACTCTTGTTTTGTAATAATATACTTAGGTACTAAAAATAATGGGTACTAAGGGTACCTACAACCCGGTTACAATATCTGTGGACCTGGCTTCGATGAAGTCACGTCGCGAACGCAACGAAATTGAACCGTAACGTAGAGTGAGAATCATTCTCACTCTACGAACCGTAATGACGCGCCCGCGGGCGAGCGCGGGGAGGTAAAGGGGAACGGGAAGGGGCTCCGCATTCCAGCGAGGTCCACAGATATTGTAACCGAGTTGTACCTACTAACGAATGAATCCGAAAAAAAATTACTGATTGAAACATTAACTATTTATTTTTTCCTATTGATGGAATTTATTCGAGCCACTTTTTGAGCTGATTACAGCATACTGGATCGACTATAATTTGGTGTTATTTAAAATGCATTAAACCATCATATAACATACCTATTACTATACAGGTTTTTATCAGATGAACGGATTTAAATGATTTAATTTTGTTTATTGGAAAGCTTCCGGTTGATTCTATTGAGATTTTGTCTATTTTTGACAATTTGAAGGTGATTTAGCATTTTGTAGAAATCAATTGTGCATTATTTCTTGCTACCGAACGGCCCGATCGGTCCACGACACAATAGATTTTCTAGATTGTGTCTGTGATTCCGGGGCCTGAGTTATTACAACAATAAAAAATATTTAGACTTTTTAGGAATTATTTTTTAACTGACGTAAATTTATTGCTTTTTTATTATTATTTTGTTGTAAAAATTTACAGTTAAAGTATTTCAGGCCCTGCATTCCTATTTCCTATTACATATTTAAGTTTGAGAGTGTGTGTGTTTTACCTATTTGACGTGGTATTAAAATTTGGAAAGTTATTATACATTATCCATTACACCACATCATAAACTTCTATCAAATGCAATTTTATACAATCTGGTAAAAACCCAGGCGTTCAGCTCGTGACTTATATCCTGTACGCATACCTATCTAAACAAGATGTGTTTTTTTGAATAACTTGGCCTGTTGAATAAAACCAATAAAGGTACTAGTTAAAAAAAATCTTATTTTTATAAATACGATATCTAATTTAATATACCATTTATACCACTAAATGCTTTGGTTTATTATATTTAATTCACATATAATTAAATTTTGTTAGGTATCAATTTTCACACATTTGTCATTTACTCTTGTATATCCTGTAGGACACGGATCACCATTGAATACTGATCGGTCTTCAAAAGATATGTTGTCAACATCAGTTATATTATTAGGATGCGAAGGTATCTTAGCTTTCTTTTTTTCGTCGATTCCGTCACTTGCAGTGGTGGGCTTCTTTGTAGATGCTTCATGGGGTACTTTAAATGGATTTTTAACTAGAACGGTATCTTTTGCTTTATCTTGTGTCGTCTCAGTTTTCTTTGATGCCATTGTTTTATTGTTGTTTTCCGTTGTATTGGAGCGATGATGATTCGCGTTATGTTCACGCTGTATTGTATGATCGGTACTGGATATTATCGACTGTTTAGTATTAGATATATTCCGATTATCTGCGTTGTAAACGTTCTGGTCAGAATTGTCACGGAGCACTGAACCGCTACCTCGAGACGGTTGTAGGACGTACAATGTTTCTGTCCTTATAACGTGAGTGACAACGATATCCTGGCTATTAATATAGTTCACTAACAGTGACCACAGGAAAATAACTAGATTCAACATGACTGTCGGTTTTCCTGTACACTTCATAAATTAATTATGTGTATAGTTGGCAAGGACGTTCATGGTATGAACTAAGTAATGCCTTCTAAAAAATAAGCAACAAAATGTGTACATCGAGGGACTGTCAATCGCGTAATAAGTAGTTACGCTAGGTTTACTTGTTTTACACTTTTTGCTCTTAAGGCCACGAGAACTAACGTTCATAATTTACTTCGTGAATAGGTACAATAAAAAAGGAAGTCTTATGAGGTACATAAAACATTGACCTTGTACGTAAACACAATACAGATGTATATCAGTTTGTCTGTTTCGTAATATGTCATACTACTAAGTACTATAATTATTGGGATATTCTAATTAGATTAGTCATCCGAAATATTGAATGAACATTATCGACACTTTGATTTTTAAGGCTTAGAAGGATAAAGTAGAGTATGGGTATCAACTATTTCTATTATTATCATTGTTATACTGACGTATGTAGTTTATATTGCGGACATTCCTTGGATATTTTTATTACTCATCTTTTTAGTTCCGACGTAAGATGGAAAAAATACCTTACACGTCATGTTTAATTGAATCAAGTACTTAAGTTCGTAATTCTTTTGTTTGTTAATGGTATTACAAAAACTTGCACTCGAGACGATACATATATTTTTAAAGGATAACTTCTTTTGTGGATTATTTAGTACTGATATTTAGATAATTTATTTGGTACTTTTTACTGTGTAGGTAGTTAAGTATTTTCCTTTGATTAGGTAGGTACATAAATTTATTTATAAGTAGGTACTTGAATTTATATTTTTGGTTTTATGGCATTCAAATGCTTTATAAATTTATATAAGTAGGTAAGTAGGTACTTCTTCATAAAATGTTCCAATATTTTTTATATGTATTACCTAAAGCAAAGTACTTAAGATTTTTTTTTAGAAATGGTTACAGCAATTAATCTAAATAATAAAGAAGCACATTGTTATTTTAATAGGACAATCGAAGTGTATATCTTTACACGAATGGTCTCTAGGTTTTACATTGATCGAGCTAATTAGTAAAACACATTAAAAGCAACTGGTTTTTATAAAAAAAATATATTTATTTGAGTTCAAAATACAAATGCCATTTGAATACTTACACATATAATATAAAACTTATAGTTTATTCATCTTTAATTCTTATGTCAATATTAAAATCTTCATCTTCGGATTCTGCTTTATTATTTGTATCCCTTTTCGGGTCTGTTATGTTGATTTTGTTTCCACCATACGAGTACTCATTAGGATTGAGGGGAACGAAGAAGGGTGCATCATTGTCAACTGGTTTTTTTGTCGACTCCTCTTTATGCTGATAGTCTGGTTTTGAAATAAACTCCGTCGATGGCCTCTCAGTGTTTTGAGTTGTTTTATCGAATGGGATCGTTAGACCAACTTGTTGGTTAGGGTTTCCAGTAATATCGGGTCTGTCATTGTTAAAATTAGGGCGATTAAAGTTATTGTTTTGATTGTTAGGATATCCATTATTATTTTGTCCATTGTCATTGCCTTGTTGTTGATTATTTGGGTAGTTATTCTGTCCATAGCCATTATTACCTTGTTGTTGATTATTTGGGTAGTTATTCTGTCCATAGCCATTACCTTGCTGTTGATTTGGGTAGTTATTCTGTCCATAGCCATTACCATGTTGTTGATTGTTTGGGCGGTTATTGAAGTTTCCATTTCCTTGATTTTGATAATCATTATTAGGATAGTCATTTCCATAGTTGGGTCTATTCGGCGGTCTGTTTATAAAGTTATTTGGATTATTGTAATTAGGTCTCTGGTTATTTTGTCCAAACTGGTTATTTTGATTATGTGGGGGCCCATGGTGATGATTATTATGTGGGGGCCCATGGTGATGATTATTATGTGGAGGTCCATTGGGGCGTTGAAAGTTATTATCCGGAGGCCTATAGTTGTCATTATTATTATCTTCTTCTTTTATTACTACTACCACAGTATCACCCGGTCTGTTTGAATTACCCTGGTTATCCGGTCGCCTTTGACCATTTGCGCCAACATGGCCTCCAATGTTAAAATCCAGTCCATGGTGTACATTCCCTAATACTGCACCCGCCACATTTTGAATTCCAGAATGTATTCTGTCATGCGCACCTGTCAAGATATCACCAAGGAGCCGCAGATGGCCATTGCAACTCCAAACAGCAATTAAAAAAATAAATGTTGTCGATTTAATTTTCATTATGAATATTTTCAAGCACTATTTATGTAAAGACCGACACGTTCTGCGAAGCAAAGTGACTCCCGGTCGACTGACGCGGTCCAAGCAGATTCGTATTTGAACAAACCTGTTCTATTATTCATTATTTTGCTTAAATAAAGTGAAGAGGATAATGCACGTAACCACAATCTCACTATATCGAAAATATAAAAAACAAATAACACCAACGATATTAGTGAAACATATTTATATTAAAAAATAATATAATTTTACTACTTAGTTGAATGTCCTTAAAAAGACACGATTAAATTACATTTCAAATATCAATATATTAAATCACCGCGGATATCTATTTTATATTCACCATAATCTTTGTCGTTGGGGTCATCGCTTCTAACTGGTTCTACAGTTGATGCCGGTGAATAGTATGGCATTGTAGTCGTGTCAATGTTTCCAAGTCCAGGGTTATTAGAACTTTGCGGACTATAATTTGAAACTTGTCTGTCTTGAGGCGGATCTGTTGACAGACTAGAATATGTATTGGGTAGGGTTTTGCTTAAAATTTGACCCGGGCTGGTATATTGAGGGTGATTCTTTGACATACCAGAATATGTAGGAGTACTGGAGGATAGGGTTTGGCTTGAAACTTGACCTAGTCTGTCATATTCGGGACGATTCGTTGACAGCCTAGTGTATGCCGCAGGACTAGGTAGGATTTTGCTGGAAACTTGACCTAGACTGTCATATCGAGGGCGATTCGTTGACCGAACAGAATATGTCGTGAAAGTTGGAGGTGGTCTAACTCGTTTTTGCATTGGCACTAGCCTCATGACATTTTTAACAGAAGCCTGCTCATGTCGCATGACCGTAATTTCACTGATACGATTCGAATGAGGTAATAATAAAATGTTTTGGTGTCGCGGTATGGGATTTCTTACAATGTTCGTTGTGTAACTTGATGTTATTGGTATTCTCAATCTTACATTATTTAACTTGTTGTAATTTCTGTTTTCAAGACATCTTTGCTGCACGGGCCCACGACGGAAAACCACGATAGTTTCTTTAGGTTGCACAGTATTGATAAAAATGATGAAGAAAATAAAAACGTAAAATACTTTCGTCATTATTTCGCTATGTTACAAAATATAACGAACGTTTACAGATCACTTCACGATATTATAGTTTTCTTTACACTGGGATAATAGTTCTTTGCCATCCACTTATATTTAACAAATATTAACAAAAAATTAGATACCTAATTAGTGAATATATTGTAGCCATAATTATAAAATTAGGTTAGTTAATATAGGCAAATATTTAATTAATAATTACTAAATAAAAAAATCGTTTAACTCAAAATAAATTTCATTGTTATTTAATTAGTTTATTTACTTTTGTATTAATCCCTTAAAGCACACGCATTAAAGTAAGTGATGATATTACGCATACAACTAGCGGGTTTATGGCCATTTCTACCAGGCAACGAAGTACAAAACTCAAAAGACTCAGTAGATTTCACGAGTTACGATGACAAATTAAAAAAAAAACGTGTTTATAGGACATCTAAATGTTGGTAAACTTGTACTTGTTTCTCTAATGTAGAGCTACAAAACACCTATTGTGTTTGGTTGAGAGCAACGATTTGTAACCAAATGTTTTAGTCAAAAGAAAAATAGAAATCTCTCTTATGCCTCATTGCACCATGATCCGTCACGCTACTTAGACGGGACTGCACGTGCGCGAAATGCAAAATTTTCCGCGGAAATGGTTACCTACATAGGTAGGTACATATCCTCACATAAAAACAAGCTTTGTTACATTTGTAGTAATGAAAACTTCCTACTAATATTATAAATGCGAAAGTTTGTGAGGATGTGTGTGTGTTTGAAGTTTGAACTACTCTTTCACGCAAATACTACTGAACCGATTACAATGAAATTTAGCACACATATAACTTAACTAACTTGGTAACTTGGATTAACACATAGGATAGGTTTTATCCCGGAAATCCCACGGGAACGGGTTTTCCTTTGAAAACACGGGCGAAGCCGCGGGCGGAAATCTAGTACTTATAGTATAAATGTACTAGATTTCCGCCCGCGGCGGATCGGATCGGCGGATCCATACATCCATACATCCATACTTACAAACTTTCGCCTTTATAATAGTACCTAGTAGGATTACGATTACGATTGAAATTCAATGGATAAAATATAGGGAAAATATTATGAAATATGCAATCGTAAAGAACGATAATAATTATGTTTTTAATTAATGACTTACAAGCGCAGTAGTTAATTTACGTCGTAAAATGTTATTGTACGGAGAATCTTCTGCGATGATCTCATGTTCAAGATCATTACTTAATTGACATTATAATTATTAGATTCGTATTTCGTATTCAATCCCTTTGTACAAACGGACAAACCACATAAGACGATGAATGAAAAAAAAAGAAATTAGGTTAATGTTTGTTCCTTTGACTGACCGGTTGGCTTGGTTGGTAGTAGCCCTGCCTTCCAAGCCAGAGGTCGTGGGTTCGATTCCCACCCGGGGCAAATATTTATGTGATGAACTTAGATGTTTGCTCTGTATCTTGGTGTTAATTATCTTTATTAAGTATTTATTTAAAATTATATATTATGTAATCACGTAAACATCTCGATCGTAAACCTACTTTACAAACAACCAATTTTTTATTTATTTTACAAGTAGCACCCGTTTTAGGCTAAGTTCAAGAGAACTTGCCTGTGTAGACATAAATATTATAATGTAGCTGTATATATTCTTCTAACATTTTGTTCTGTGTTACAAATATAGTACCAGAGAAGTGTTTGAAAACACATTGTTAGGTACCATAAAAGAAAGAAGAGGTTTTTTAATATTTGCATTAAATTTTCTTACTAGGTATTTATTTTAATTTTAGGTAAAATTATTTTAAAAACATCTACCTACAATAACCCACCGTGAAAACTGACAATACTGACCTCAATAAAATATGTAAAATGGATATATTTACATATTAATTTTTAATGAATTTAGAGAGGAGTCAATAAGGTAAGGTAGATGATGATGGTGATGAAGTACGTCGATGACTAAAATACGGATTTTTATAAAAGCGGGCAAACGTGCTGGTGGGTCGCCCGGCAGCGAGCGATCACCAGCGCACATTAGCCTTCACAAGAATCGAAACTAATAACAATTATTACAGAATTTATATTTTTCATATTGTATAAACTTGTGTGTAAATATTAAATTTTACTTAACTCGATGTACATATTACTTTCTAAAGGCAGAATAATGGATATATTTTTACAACAAGCCTTACTGTAACGCAAAAAGATATTATGATGCGTTTTTCGAATACATGAATAATCGTTTTAAGGAGACTTTTTTTTCCGCTCTGAATAAATCAAGCAATAATGCTGATTCTTTGAGTAGCCTTCAAATAGTCATTTACCTTTGAATTCATGTTAAATATAAATTTGTAAAATAACACTCGACTATAAAATTATAAATATGTAAAAAACACACAATTATTTACCCGAATAAGGTTAAAACCTTTTTACCTTTTGGGGAAATCCTGAATACTGAGTAATTTTTGTGTTAACTATATGGAATTCACTCATACAAGAAGATAAGATAAGAATAAAATAGGTGGAAATAAAAACAAGTTTTTAGTTAAAAATTATATTAAACAACAAATAGAACCAATATATTATAATATCTTGTGACAATTACTTTTTAATAAGTACAAATACCCGTAAAACTAAAATTATAAATATATTTGGCTGAAACATATTGCCTTTGCATCAATTAAAATATTTAATAAAACAACAAAGCACAAAAATGTTTTACGACTTCACAATAAATAAAAATGACTAACACACAGTAAGAACAGATCTTTAACGAGATTATAAACATTTTAAATGACATACAATAATAATTAATTAATTATAACAGATTACGTTTCTTAATTTAATGTAAGGCACATTAGCTTTGGTAACAATAACAGTGTGATGGTTCCGTCGATTTTTTATACAGATGTTCGAATTAGCATACGTGTTAGGATTTTAAAAAAGTAAATGGTAGAAGGTCACAAATAATGGGGATTTTGAATAAATTTACACAATCAATTTGTATTTTTTAAATCTTTGGTTTAGCATGTGAATGTCCGAATTTTAAAGACTTAATTCAGTGGAATTGAGTTTTAGGTTAAAGACGATTCAAAATCGCGTCATAGTAATTAGTATGTTAATTTAAAGATAAAATATGAATAAATTGAAGTGTTCTAAAAATGAAATAAACTGTACTAATCTCGAAATAATAGATTATTTTAATTTTTAAAAGCATATGTTATTATTCGTAGCTACTAACGAATACCTGTATAAAACATAATACATTGACTATCACCAAAGTCTTATCAAATACAATCTAGACTTAAGTACACAATTAAACGGTATTGATAACAATATAGCACCTTTGTATATATTCAATGTCATATAGATGTAATCACATTCAAATAAATAAGATAATATAGTATGACTAACATTAATTGGCTACAACATAATTTATTGTACGTGTTACACATATTTTTATGTAGATGAGTATACAAGTTTTTTTCCAAAATTATTCTTTCTCTACGTTTTGTTGTTTATTTTCGTGGTCATGTTTTTGATTCACCGGTCATAAGATAGCTCATTTATTTTTAATTAAAATATACCTGTTATTTATTCGTTTTAATTAAAAAAAGTTATGCCTTTGCATTTACATTTATATGACATTTTCAGTGTAACATCTCATGCTTATATATTAAAATGTAAATTCGTTCACAGTTACTACTTACTCTTTAGTTCACTACACCACAAACAACTTTATATCTATGACATTATAACATTCATTGAACACAAGGTATGAATTAATGATATTTCATGAGATTCCCGTCATCTCTTACACCTAAATCTATTATGATTTCGATTGCATTGTTCCTAACATCTACACGTACATTATTATTACTTTGCAAGCATTAAACATTCAATTTTAAATACGATTACCGCATGCTAAGTTTAGTATAGTAACACATTTTTTACAATAGAAAAATATAGATACAAAAAGAACGTTGTGCTAACAGTTTAAACGCGAACCGAATGTATAAAACTGTTTTTTGGTTTGTATTTTATATACTAACATTATCGCTAATAGTCGATATGGGTATGTTACTTTTTTCTGAATTTGAGTGTAGCGGGCATGGCGTGCGTCTGACAGTTCGTTTGGTTCGAGAACTTTCTGGAAACTTCGTCGCGCGGTACGAGCTACGATTGGTCGGTTTCGACAGGTCACCGGCGGACGCCGATTTGTCGAAAACCTTGCGATTTTTTGCGGCGGCAGCCTTAGGCCGGGGTCAGTCAATCACATGTTTTATTTTAACGTACAAAACGCATGAGAAAAAGAAACCGAATATTGGTATGACTGACATTCCGACCCCCACGGCCGCCAGTATGACGAGATGGTCTCGGATGTGCTTTGTGAACTCGTGGACGCAACCCTGTAATTACAAATGTAATCATTATATGAAGTATATAAACAAATATTGTGTTTGAAAAAAGGATACAACTGCTTGATAAATTTCTAAAGATACTGTATATCTTGAAAATTATTAAGTCTAAACTTGTTGGATTATCATAATGATTATAATATTATACAAATCGTACTGAACATACATAAAAAAATCATATTCTTATTTTTACTATAGTGTGCACAAAAAATACAAAATGTCCCTGTCGTATTTATGAATGAAAACAATAGTTCTTATTACTACAGCTACCATCAAAAGCAGCAGGAAATCTATTAATTATTATACTAAGTAGCTTTCAAAATATTGCATTTTTGGACTAGTTTCACATATTAAAATATGTATATCATAACCATCACAATCTCTGATTTGATACTTTTTGACGTAAATTTTCCTACATTATTATTTTAATGGACAGCTTACAAAAGCTGTGAAAAGAGTCTTAAATATTACTAGCTGTTGCCCGCAGCTTCGCCTGCGTGGAAAAGATAAATAAACATGATACATATTTTCATCCCCTATTTTATCCCCTTGGGGGTAGATCAAAACCCTTTCTTAGGGGACGCCTCCATCATAACATCTACCTGCATGCCAAATTTCAGCCCGATCCGTCGTGGTTTGGGCTGTGCGTTGATAGATCACTATATCAGTCACCTTTGAGTTTTATATATATAGACTAGCTGGTGCGTTGTGCGCGGGCTGCAAGCAGCCCGCGAGCCCCTTTTGCCCCTGGGTTGAAGCAATAGGGCAGTCATTAGAAAATGTGTTAGAATTCCAAGTCCATTTGTAATTTTCTGCTAACTGCGATTCCACAGTCAATCGGAAGTGCTTATAAATTCCCCATTCAAATATTTACTATTCTGAAATGCTGTCGACCTTCGAGGGCGCGTGGTGCGCGGGCTGCAAGCAGCCCGCGAGCCCCTTTTGCCCCTGGGTTGAAGCAATAGGGCAGTCATTTTAAAATGCATCAAAATCCCCTGTCAATTTGTTATTATTTGCCAACAGCGATTCCACAGTCAATCGGAAGTGCTTATAAATTCCCAATTCAAATATTTTCTATTTTGAAATGCTGTCGACCTTCGTGGGTGCGTGGTGCGCGGGCTGCAAGCAGCCCGCGAGCCTCTTTTGCCTCTGGGTTGAAGCAATAGGGCAGTCATTTGAAAATGCATTCGAATTTCCTGTCCATTTGTTACATCTGCTAACAGCGATTCTACAGTCAGTCGGTAATGCTTATAAATTCTCCATTCAAGTATTTTCCACTTCGGGAGGCTGCCCACCTTCGAGGGTGCGTGGTGCGCGGGCTGCAAGCAGCCCGCGAAGCATCCCAGGGCAGAAATCTTCAGTCAGTTGAAAATGCATAAAAATTCCCCGTCAATTTGTAAATACCTGCTAACAGCGATTCCACAGTCAATCGGAAGTGCTTATAAATTCCCCATTCAAATATTTTCTATTCCGGGGGGCTGTCTATCTTCGAGGGTGCGTGGTGCGCGAGCTGCAAGCAGCTCGCGGCTCATCCCAGGGCAGAAATCTTCAGTCATTTGAAAATGCATTTGAATTTCCTGTCCATTTTTTACATCTGCTAACAGCGATTCTACAGTCAGTTGAAACTGTTTATAAATTACTTATTCAAATATTGGTTAAATTCTTGAAACGTGATCCCCGAATTTCATCATTTTGAGGTGTCTAATCGATAGCGGGCAGTGACTTTTCATAATAAACTGTTAAAGAGTGTACTTAACACGCACGTCGCTTCGCTCCTCGCTACCTATTTGAATATTTACGCCGGCCGCTGACGTGACTTGCTCGCTTCGCTCGCTTGGCTAGTGCGTTAGTTCAAAAGTAACCTAACTCGCTCGTCGCTTCGCTCCTCGCTACTTCTTTGAATATTTACGCAGGCCGCTGACGTGACTTGCTCGCTTCGCTCGCTTGGCTAGTGCGGTAGTTCAAAAGTTAACCTAACTCGCTCGTCGCTTCGCTCCTCGCTACCTATTTGAATATTTACGCCAGCCGCTGCCGTGATTCGCTCGCTTCGCTCGCTTGGCTCGTGCGGTAGTTCAAAAGTTAATAAATATTTTCTACTCCGGGAGGCTGTCGACCTTCGAGGTTGCGCGGTGCGCGGGCAGCAAGCAGCCCGCGGTGCCGTATTTGCCGTTGCTATTCCTATTACCCTTCCTACTATGGAAATTTCCATACAAAATTTTCGAAAAAAAAAATTTCGCTTTTTACCAAAAATTATTATATGCCTGGAAGCGGACCAGGTTTTGAAGCATTTTTTACTTCGGCGACCCCGACCTAAGTGCCACCGGTTCAGAGAGCCGTTGAATTTCGTGATGTATGAAAAATGGAAACCAGGGGTCGGAGAGAGATTCTGAGTATGCAGTTTTGTAAATATGGCTGATAAGAGCACAAAAGTCAATTTTCAGACCGATCGTAAAGTAACCGGCGCCACCATCTTGCTTTGAAAAATTGGCCATTTTTGAAAAAAAAATTGCGTCCAATTTGAAATTTCTCCATTGCCCTGGTAGCGCCCCATCTTCCTGATCATTTTTTAGTTCTACACCCCCCACCTATCTGGCGCCGTTTCGGAGAGCCGTCGAATTTCGCGTTGTATGAAACTCGGAAACCAGCGGTGGAAACTGAATTAAGAGTATGCCAACTTAATGTGCGGCTCAATTAAAGCCCCTGTGCCAAGTTTCAGCGCGATCGGACCAGCGATGGCCATTTTAGCATTTGTATGGCGGCGGCCATTTTTTCCGCCATTTTGAATTTTTTTCACCATCTGTGGTAATTGCTCGAGGTCTACTCCAAGTTTAGTTCGAGCACCCCAGATGCAGCTGCTACCGTTTGCGCGGGCCGTTGACCGTCTTCGAGAGATGAGGGAAAGTTTAAGATTTCGTATTTTTCTGGATATCCTGGGAGCTGGGCGAGTACGAATGCATCATTGGTGTATTTCTCCGTTGCGCCACCTCGTCTAAATTTACGTTTTTATGTTTGCGCCAAAAATGGAAAAATTCCAAAATCGAGCGTCCCACTATGGCTCCCTGGTAGCGTCCCAGGGTGGTGATCATTTTTAGTTCCGGGACCCCCCACCCAACTCGCACCGTTTCCGCGGGCCGTTGGATTTTACGTTGTATGGAAGTCGGAAACTGGGGCCCGGAGCCACTCGAACGGGGCACCGATCGATTCGCCGGCTCGCACAGAGCACGTGTGCCAAATTTGAGACGTAAGGATTCATAAACGGCGATTTTGCCAAAGTACGGCGGCCATCTTGTTTTCGCGAAAATCGCCATTTTTCCACCACCCCTGGTAATCGCCACCAGTTCCGAGCATTTTTTGTTCAGACACCCCCCCTCCAGGTGGCACCGTTTCTGCGCACCACCAGGGGTCCACTCGGTATTCGAAGGTGATCGAGATCGCTATATTTTTCCTCTGGTCGCTCGGCGCACCTCTACACGATCACGTCGTTATCCCCCCCACTTTCCGCATAGTTTCCGAGAAAAGCGATGTCAGTGAGTCAGTGGTAGTGTAGCTTTATATATATATAACTAGATTTCCGCCCGCGTTTTCAACGGAAAACCCGCATAGTTCCCGTTCCCGTGGGATTTCCGGGATAAAACCTATCCTATGTGTTAATCCAAGTTACCCTCTATATGTGTGCTAAATTTCATTGTAATCGGATCAGTAGTTTTTACGTGAAAGAGTAACAAACATCCATACATCCATACTTACAAACTTTCGCCTTTATAATAGTATTAAGATTTACACTTACATGATAGTATATATTAGAGGGATGGTCTCTCATGCCACATCGAGGTGTGACAGTTTTGCAGCATGAGTCCGGTACGAGCAGTCGTGGGTCGTGTTCATGCCAGGCGCTTTTACGCCAATCTGAATACCGACCCGCTCCACAGCATTTGAACTGTAAATATGGAGTTGCTATGTTAAAAATTGTTATGTGTCAGCTTTCTAAAACGTTTATAATCAGAAGGTGCCTCTTTGCTAAAAAAATTAAAGTTGTTTTAAAAGGTTAATCTGGGCGTTTTATTTCAATCCCAAAGATATTTTTTAAACTACTTTTAGTAATCGAAAACGATAACATTAATATAGGCTTATAATTTTTGAGCCATTATAAAAAGGTCACCTGCTAGATAACCTTGTTGACTTTACAAATATTAAATTCAATTTGAGTGTATATTCCGAAAATATACCGGAATACAGTTAAACAGTAAATGAAACAAGTTGATGACAAGTTGCTTGCGGAAAGACAAACAGGAGAATAGTCAATATTGGGCTAGCAATATTTGTATATCAAGATTGAAAAAAAAATATTCTGAAATACTGTTATCTAAATTAAATAGGAAGTAAATATAAATCACACATTTCATTACAAGCGTGAAAGGTCTACAAACATGTTTAATAAAAATGCTTAAACGATAATATATTTTTAGAAAACATAATGACACCACTATTATTACAGTCTTAAGTGATTCCGGTGTAACAAAAGAAAATTAATTCAACATAGAGAATGTTGCCATTTTAACGATAATCTGTAGTCATTATTTTAGGAAAAAACAATTTTCTTTTTTAGTTATCAATCTTTAGTCATACGGGATAAATAATTAGATTTACAAAGAAAATTGTTTTTTCCAAATTTACTAAAATAATGAAATTCTTACCTCTTCTTGCATAGTATCAACTGCATCAGTAACAACAGTGTCCAGCGCATAGTTTGTGATAAATGTGGAATTGAGTTCATTGCGTAGTTCCTCCTCTATTGCTACTTCATAGTAATACGCTAGACCACCGGCACCCACCTCCAGGATGAAAGTTATGAGTAGGAAATATGTGTACTGGAAGTATAATTATTAGATTAGGAAATAGTTTCACAGACTAGGTATGATCGTAAATATGATTTCTTTACGATATTATGAAATTAAGGTAAGTATCGTGAAAAATTACGTTTTATGTTTATATTGTAATGTTTTTTTTTATATATTAAGTAAAATATTGCAGAGCTTTGCTTCATAAAACTAATATATTAGATATCGTTATTTAATGGAGAAAATTACATTTGAAATGAACATTTTTATATAACTATGGGTCAATGTCATGCAAAGTTATATTACTTTCTGTTGCTAGTAATCTAATTATAACGTGTTTCCAAGGTCATTTATTTAGCAAAGTCTAAATTTTTTGTGTATAAAAACATGTCTCGAGCCATCTTCTGTCTACAATATCTATATAATTTAAAGATTAAAAATATTTTAAAATGGAAGTGTTTATTCACGATACAAGAATATTGCTCAATATGCCTTTTTTAAATTGGCTAATTTTAGAATGAAACTCAGTTTTAATTTCATTTATTTGCATATATGTAACGCGGGCACATTTTATTATGAATTACGGTTTTTTTTTAATAATTTAAAGAGTACTTACACACAACAAGCTAGTCCTGTTTTCAGTCTTCAGTCCACAACAGCCGAGACCACAGAGGGGTAAGCCCAAAGCCCCAGCAATACATAATAAGTAGGAAATGGCTGGGTAAGTAAATGTTGGCAGAAGTGGTACGAATCGGTGCCTAGTTGTGATCGTCCAAGCGCCTACTATGAACACTCCGGCACCTGCAAACTGAAGATATATGGTTTTAACAAATTGGAATACAAAAAAAATATTGAGATCCTGCGTCTATTTTTCTTCTACTGCTACTTGCCTTGTTGCTAGAGAATCGATACTTTTGAACTAGCTTATCGCCCGAAGTTTCGCGGGGAAAAAAGGGGAGCACTGAGATATTTAGAAAATTAATAAAATAAAAATATTTCACCCCGGTAAAAAGTAGCCTTTGTTAGTCTGGATTACTATTTCCAGACACAGAAAACATATCATAAAATTGCTCCGTTTCGACGATAAAGAAAGAGAAACAAACATACACTTTCGCATAGTGCAGTGTCGACGAGGGGTCAAGACAACTTATTATATTATTGTAGAGTGCAGACGGACGGATGCTTCGATGAAAATAAAGCATTCATATGCTATGATTGTTTTATAGTGTTTTTAGATATGTCAGAATACGAACGAAGATAGATTGAATGATTTTTTAGTTTTGTAATTGTAGGATCTGAAATTTTTTGTCATATCGTGAGATACTATCGTTTATATTATATATATTTTTCATGCGTCATTTTATAATGTGAGCGGGACTCATAATCTTGCAATTAATTTTGATTAGCTAAATCTTTATTGTGTGTTAAATTTATTAAATTAAACATGGTCATGAAAGCTAATTACGGTATATTATTACGGGAAAAGCAATGCTTTTAAAAAGATGCAGTTGTTTATTAGCGCGAGTCTACTAAATAATTCTTCTTAATAATTAGTCTAATGAGCATTAGGTATTATTACACGCTAATTATTACAAATTATCATACACTAGCGACCCGCCCCGGCTTCGCACGGGTGCAATGCTGATACTAAATACACTACAGAAAAATTGTGAACGTTGTATAGGTATAAAAATATAGCGGCCCGCTCCGGCCTCCGGCATCGCACGGGTATAAAATACATAGCCGGGCGGCCGCAAACGCTACGTCCTGCAATTTTTAAATCTGTAATATCTTCGAAAATATTCACTTAAATCATACGGTGTAAAGGGCCATATAGATCTATATTAAATGAACAATGTATCCATGGTATTTAATTGGTTAAGGATTAATGCTGTATTGGTTAAAATCGCTTCGAAAATTATCCATTATTTGTCGTAAAAAGTAAATGACAAAAAAAAGTTATTGTGGGTTATCCATAAGAGATAGACATATACCATCGCGGACTTTTCTGTAGACCTTTTCAATGTGTATAATACTTAGTACATTATTTTGATAAAACTCGTAGGGTTCAGCCTGCGTTTGCAATGTAAGCGGAATAAATGTAATTTTTTACGACATCACATTAGAAACCTCAAAAATAACAGTACTTCTCCACTACTTAATGGATCTTATTATACATATAAACCTTCCTCTTGAATCACTCTATCTATTAAAAAAAACCGCATCAAAATCCGTTGCGTAGTTTCAAAGATTTAAGCGTACAAAGGGACATAGGGACATAGGGACATAGGGACAGGGAAAGCGACTTTGTTTTATACTATGTAGTGATAGTGATGACTATTGTGTATAACGATACAAAACTTGTAAATTCATTTTTGAACGAGAGTAGGTAAAGTACACAGTGACCTTGTGGTAAAACTCTTAATCCTCTTTAATCTTATGCCCGAATGGTCTTTATTGGTCTAATATTTAATAAAAACATACATTTTAAAAGAAAAACTTATTATTTATCATACAACAATAATAAACATTTTATTTCATAAGTTTAGGTACTACTGGATACAACCGTTTTTAAGTGTATTTTTCAAATAGTTATATTGCGACTTTTCATATTTTCTTTTTTGTTAAATATATTCATTTATTTTTTCCCTAAACGGGCATACGCCCATTTTTAACCAGGCAAAAATTTAACTTATAAGACCAGACAAATAAATTCTGTCTTAACCAATAGCAATACCAACGATGGTCTAGCTTCTTGATAGGCAAAGACGACAATCTGTTTTTGAATATAAATAGAGGATATGGACTAGGTAGGTTTGAGCAAATTTTACCAATTACCGACGGGAATGTAAGTAATAAATTGCCTTGTGCTGACCCCTAGGTCAAGAAATTCTAGGCCCGTTTAGTAGATCGAGATATCTAAAATATTAAGGTTTAGTAAAAAAAAAATGTAAAATTACTCACCAGAAATATCACATTAAAAATATGTAGAACACATTTGAGGAAGTTAACACTGCAACAATCGGCATCCCTTGATTTTCGTGGTTTCACTTTCTTTTTCTTTGCTAAGAGTGCATTACTATCTTTCTTTTCAGTTGCCATTATTTTTTATACTATTATTATTTCTTAGCCTTATGTTAGCCTTAAACTAGTAATTGGAGTTATTGGCTAACTCATCTTGCACAGTCTGATGCTGACACAGATCCTGAAAAAAAAAAGAATTGAATTAGACTTTGAACAAGTGGATGGTTGTAATGTTTATTTCATCATACTTACAATTTCATAAGGTCAAGGTCTTCACATAAATAATACAGGTTTATTGTATATAAAATTGTATTAAAAACACTCAGGAACATATTCATCATTTATTATAGCAACCTTATTTATAAAATGGAATATTACAACAATTATTATTAACCTATAAACATACAATGTCTCAAAATATTTGAAAATTAGTACAACTTTAAAACTATCCATAACAAAAAATAAAAATATGTTGTAGAAATGGCGAAAAGCGCAAGTTTGTATATGTACAGATTTTATCAGCGTATAAAAAATTATAATTGTGTATTTTATAATGACATTCAGTCAATTTCCATCACATATACATTGTATTGATTATATATCTTCTACAAATCCTTTGGATTATTCAAATTCCTAATTTTGTTACACATATAAAAATTAAATTTCATAAAGTCCATTTTGAATACTTTTCAGTGTACTCATAGCTTGAATATAGCACATTAGTTTACTGAATACAATCTATTCATCATATTGTTGAAGTGTTATTTCTAGCTTCTCAACAATTTTTTTATAGAAAGTGATTTGTTGCCTTAAAAATTTCTGCATAGTGGCCTTCAAATCTATAGTTCTCTCACTCTTAAAATGGTTAACTTCGGCAAGAAGGGCATACGATATGACGTCGGTTCGTCGTAAAACTTCATTTAATTGTGCAACTTCCATTTTGTGCTCAGCTGTTAATCTCTCGCACTCCTTTTTCTTCTGAACTGCAGCTTTGTGGTTTCCAAGGCAATCGGGGAAGGACCCAACAATGCCTTTGTATAGATGAAATTTGTCTCCTAGCGGCTCCCAATCATATTTAGGCTGCTCCTCATACATTCTTCCTATTTCAATATAAGCTCCTCCTGTCATTTTGATAGCTGACGTTAGCTTGGATGTAGAAACTATTGTACCTTCATCCAAACTTAATGCATTCCCTAAACTATAAAATGCTTCACCTGTCTTTTGACAGTCAATTTTGTATGGGCCTTGGAATCTCTTTGTTTGTGCGAGACACATATTGGTAACTGATTTGACTGATGAATCCATGCTACCAATGAAAGTGTGGCATTGCTCTGTGATGTGATCTACTTGTGATTGAAGTAAAGCTTTTTCAGGTACAACTAGAGATACACAATAATTTAAGCCTAGCAGGTTGTCTCTTTCAGCTTGCCTTTTACCAGCTTTCCAGCGTTTCTCATCAGTGCAAGTGAGAAAATGCTGCCATACCTCACATTTGGACAGGACAGGATGCTTACACATCCAATCGACAAATTCCTGCAGTTGCACCCGCCTGCGCTCAATCAATTGCTCATCATAGCGGCCAGATATCTGTTTATCAGGTAGAGGTGGTATAGGTATGAGTGTAAACTTTTCTTGTAACCTCTCATGCAACCAGTCAAAGTGCTTGTACCTTCTAGAGACTTGAATGTTATTGAAGGATGGTGTCAATTGATATGCAATAAAACTCTTGATCCCCTTGAATTTCGATTCTTTCTTCGGTGAAGCTACGGTAACATTGTATGGCTGTGTGATTGGAGACCAGATGTAACCATCTTCATCTTGAACAATATAAACTTTCTCCGAGTCAGAGACCTCAACATTCAGTGTACCCAACAGGTAGCTCTCTCCGCTAACTTTAGAAGATGGTGCAAATTTATTTTTCCTAACTGTTCCAACAGACGACCCAAATGTAGATACAGTATCATCAATATGTTGGTTATAATCATTAATGGGCATGCCTGGTAATGGTGCTAATGGCTGCTGATTGTATTGTGTTTTCTGCTGCGATGCTGGCCCAATTTCTGAGTAGGTGTCATCATCCCAATCATCATCCCAGCCGTCATCTTGGGAGGTACCTCTTTGGTAGTTGTTATCCCCTGCACTATACTGTTGTTCACCCCATTCATCTGCAGCTTGGTCATATCTTGGTGCAGCTGGAGCCATTTTTGTTGGCGCAGACTCCTCCTGGGTTAATTTCCTTACATAAGCAGCAGGAAATAGGCCTGTTTCACCTTTGGAATTCCTTCCCTCCCACCATCCTTCGCCTATTTCTGTATTTATTAATGTTAAGATTTCTCCGCATGTTATTGACATTTCAGTGGTGCCAGGCTCACCTGTGAAGTCATACAAAGCTTGCACTTGGGCCGTCATGGTGGACCCTTTACCTACAACAATATTAAAACAGATTATTAATTTTGTAGAAATGTATTAGAGATACATCAAGCACTATCTTATCAGTGTTATCTAGAAAAGTAAGGACTATGCACATAACACGATAAATATTATATTTGTGTGAAACTTGAATTGCAAGTAGTTTTAAGTATATCATTTAGGGCGTTATTCACTGTAAGAAGCTGACACATTTTCGTAATCAAACCAATTAAGCATGTGTGGTAATTGACAAAATTGGATCGATGTAGGTATAGCAGATCTTACACAGACTTTAAGGTTAATTTAAAATTTATCATAAAGCTGGTTTTTCATAGAACCTTGTTATTGAAACGCAAATGTTAAATATGATATGATATTCGGGATAAAATTGGACATTAATGATAATTTATACAGTGATTTTATTGATACACTACAAAATGATTATATTACATTGGAAGTTCAATATTTTCTTGCAAAATAAAGGAAATATGTGCCCATTATTTTTGATTATAGAAAAATATAGCTCGGGCGAACCTTGTTTTGTGATGGAAATCAATGACGTCAACTTGGGTTGAGTATAAGTTTAAATCATTAAAACATAAAGCACATATATGTCTATTATTAAGACACAAAGAGAGTTATAAATAAATAATAAGAGTACATTTTTACTTACTTTGTTCACAAAAACACAATCAAAAGGCGGATACACTCCTCACACAGTCATTTGAATGACAGTTTGAATCTAAAGAATTTGTTTTCATTTACACCAGAAGTCTACATAACGTGGCAGCAGTAAAATCAATGGCGATTTTTAATTGGTTAAAAGATTTTGTAATATAAAACAAACAGCTATTAACCAATGGCCGGGTCGTAAATGGATAAATGATATAGCAAACAGCGAATTACAAGAAGTCAAGAATGACACATAGCTGCGACTTTTTAATCGTTACGTGTTGGCACAAGGAAACTGTTTTAGTACAATTGACATAAAACAGATGGCGCTGATACCAAACAATGAATTTGTACAAGGTCATAAAGAAGTTTCACTTCTTACGTGTGTACACTAGTACACGCACACATTTTTTTTATTTTATTACACACTTTATTAACATATCGAGGTACCTCATCGGAAGATTTCTTTATATGTATATTATTATGTGATATTAGCGGTGCGCCCTGGCTTCCCCCGTTGTATATATACATACTAATATGTATATACAACGGGGGAAGCCAGAGCGCATACCCAGGGACATATACAGGGACGTATACCCATGTATACAGGGTGTAATCGTTAAGTGTGCACAGGCGATTATTCCGTAACTATTGCAGATATCAAAAAACTTTAAACTGATATCGAAAGTACTTAACCTAATGAGTAAAATGGCCATAATAAATTTTTGAAAATAAAACGAGAAATATAAAATAATGTTACATTAAACGCTCCCATACATTTTATTTCCCATACGTTTTGTATTCATAGCAGATTATCGAAGTGACGTCCTCATTGTGCAATACGATGAGGAGCTCTATTTGCAGTTTCGAAATGAACTTCCCTTCAAATTTGCGAAGTAATTTAAGCAGAAAACCAAAAAAAGAAAGAAAACGCTAAAATCTTTCATATTAAATGTACTAGGTTGATCCAAAAGTAATGATAATTGGGTATTTCCTGTGCACATAAAAATATAAAATAACTGTTTTTTGCTTGCTCATGTACTCACTAAGTTATTACAAAAAAATCATATCAATAGGCCACGTTTCCAAGTATTTACATTAATTTGAATGTGAACCGTGCGTGCCAGAATTTTTGCCGACAAAAAGAAGAAACAACAATTCGATATTTAGAGGGTGAATTACTAAATTTTTAATGAGTTCAGGATAATTTTTTGGCACGATTTGTGACCATGGACGTTACCCGGGTTCACCATGTTTATGGTGAAACCAAGAAACAATTAATGGCCTGGATGCGAGCTTCCAAAGTGACGAGGAAGAAATTCAAAGTGAAAATTAGTGGGATAGATTAAAGCGGCAGTTTTTTGGGGCGCCAAAGGAATAATTCTGGTGGAATATTTTAAGAAGGTAGCCACTATGTTGGGCTCTTGCTACACAGACCATATTAAAACATTGCGGTAGGTTAGTAAGGAAAAGAGACATGGCAAACTGCGGGCTTGAATGTTGTTTCACCAAGACCACGCACCAGATCACAAAGCGTCAGTTGCAATGGCTGCCATTCAAAAATCGGCATTCCAAATGCTTGAACACCCACCCTGTTTGTTAGATCTAGCTCCTAGTTATTTCTATCTCTTTCCTCGGCTCAAGAAACACCGCCTTAGCAAAAAATTTTAAGACGATAGCGAAGAGATGGCCGCGTTGAGGGGTTTTACGGATGAAGTCAAAGTTTTTTTTTCTAAGTTTTAGAAAAAAAAAATCTAGTTAGATTATATTATATTATATTATCTAGAAGACTATCTAGCGAAATATTGTAACTGTAATGACCTGGTTTAATATTGATTATCATTCTTTTGGATCAACTCATGTACATGGGATAGTCATATCTCATACTAAATGTATGGGAGGGTTTCAAGTGAATTTTTTAGATATTTCTCGTTTTATTTTTAAAAATTTATTATGGCCATTTTACTCATTAGGTTAAGTACTTTCAATATCAGTTTAAAGTTTTTTGATATCTGTTATAGTTACGGAATAATCGCCTGTGCACACTTAACGATTACACCCTGTATAGTGTAATATAAACTCTATATAGATGGTATATAGATTAGATTTCAGGGATTGAGGGATCACGAACACATCCGACGGCGATAGTTTTTTTTTGGTCTGTCCAATAGTCATTCTCGTTAGTCGTTCATACAAACACAAATTCTTTAGCTTTACATTGTTAGTATAGATATTTATTAAAAGTTACATAATTCACCTGCACTTTTTATAATTATTATACTCATAATTTCTATGACTCAAACATTTTAAAGGATACCTAGGTAATAAAATTGTGTGAGAAAAATATTTTCTCTCTTATTAGCCGATCGCGTACAAAATAATTCAACCCTCGGCGTTTTAATTCCCATTTTAATATTCCGTCCGGATTAATTTTTATCATTCCACAGACTGAGTTCATTCTCATTAGTCTTTTTAATTACTAATTCGAAGCCAGTCGAGATATCTATTTAATATCTGGTATTTTAATTCCCGTTTTATTCACAAGTTATAATTACTTCCGTTTATTGATTGAGACTTTTTGATTTTTGTAAGGCTATTTCTTTCTGTTTATACCTAATATGTTGAGGCTTAGTGTTGGTTAATAAATACTTACTCGAGATTTCTGGGAAGAACATTCAATAACGCTATATTATAAAAAAATTATACTGTCAAATTGCTCGAAAAAAGATTGTGAAGTCCTCTTGAAATTAGTACTGTCAGTTTATTTAATTAGGAACAATGAAAGATATGGACAAGTAAAATGTAGGTATGTAAATAAAATATCCGACATGAATAAAATTGGTATTCTTTTTATTCGTCTAACTCACTGCTCTGTAATTAAGTATAATTTTGCAATATAAGAATTATATAAGCGCTTTTGCTGCTTTATTCGTCCTGTTCAATATATAAGTGGATCTTGTATAGCTTTTTTTATTTCAAATCCCTGTATACCTAGTTATGGTCGAAGTAAGACGGTGATTTGAGCCCGTCTTAAGTGCAGTTTAACTTTGTTATGAGTTGGGACTTGGGACAGTCTTTGATGATATCGGATCTGTTAACAACATCGTTTTAGTTTGTCTTCAAATTTTAAGACAAATTGGAGGAATCAAAGTTATAAGTTTAGGAAATGGTGATCTCTAGTTCATCTTTTAATAATTAGCAATAGCAATTAATTAATTATTATCCATGTCCGTCAGGCGAAAGGACGCTCGTCGTTAATTCAAAGAGCTGGCAAGAGAGACAATGTTTTTTTTAATATAATAATTAATAAATATTATGCATTTGGTCTTTTCACACTGTCAGCAATGAGTGATATATTGCGCAGGCAGTACACAAGTTTCGCTGAGTCGTAGGCAGCGATCTCAATTACCCCTATTGTTTTACGCTCATATTCCGAACAATGACGATGACACATTGGTTCCCTCGATAAGAGCACATTTTTATTTTTATTATTTATGTGCACGTAGCGTTGAATTATCTATTATATTGCAAAAAATAACTGGAAGAAATTACTTAACAACTCAGGCGGATTTTTGGCGAGTTAAGACGAATTATCTTTCCAAAATTAATTAAGTAAATAATTAGCGAAGTATATAGTTTTCATGTAAACATGTTAAATTGTAAATGTGATTAAATCGTCGTAATTATCTAGAGAGAAGAGCCTGGGTACCCAATTATCAAATGGAGTCGGTAGTCGAGCTATTTATTTTGATATCCACGAAATTTTCAACTCTTGTTTATTTTAACTATCTACGGTAGCTTATGTTTACTTAACCTAATTAAATTGTCTTATTTTATGTCCAAAATTGTTATGACTGAAATATAGAGAGTAGAGACCCAATTTTATTTTCTTGTCGCACAATATTAGAATAGGAAGTAGGTACCTAGATACTTTATGGAGTCAACTAGTTTTCATGAAAGCATTAAAAGGATCAAAATTGATAGGTCTGTCTACGTATGATTTCTCTCCTTGAAAAAAAAATAAAGATACATCCATAATAAATTATTAGCCTGAATATTACTGTTTTCCTCGTTCCGTGTTTTTTGTAAACAACTAAACTATTATCTCTACAAACGTGCTTTTCGGTGAGATGTGAAGGATTTTCCTTTCTCCCATTTCCGGGGTACACAGATTATATTACTATTTTGTAAAGATACGTTTCCTTGTTTATGGTTAGTGAAATTACGTCACTGATTTGAAGCTTTTTTATTTTATGCTTAAAAATCGGAAAACTTAAGTGCTTCTTGATAATTAATTTATCAGAAAAGCTACTTTCAAAATATAAGTAAGTACCTACACTAAATAAAAGACTATAGTAGGTACTGTAATGTAATACAAGTAGGTATAAAAATTGAGCATTAAGTTATTATAACAGCCATTTCTCTTTATATTTCAGATTTTTTTTCATGTTTAATTTAATTATCTCGAGGGCCAAGATTTAATCTTCATAGCCGGAAACCAAAGCAAAGACAAATTACGAAATTTACTGAGCAAATACGATAAAAGTTTGAATGTAAAATAAAATTTGCGTAAGGAATATGAATAAACGTGTAATTTACAAAATTTTACGAAAGTAGTAGGTATCTGCCTTTTTACCATTATTTCTTTAATTCCATAAT
>CAJQZN010040812.1:0-10403 GCA_907164685.1 Colias eurytheme
TTTAAGTGAGACCAAAGGTCGGAAGGCTTTCCAATAAAAAAAGTTCTGAGGTAACAAACCCAAAAATAAAATACTCCTTTTTTAAGTTTTAAATTTTAACATGAAACTAATCTATACTAATATTATAAAGAGAAAAGGTTAGATGATTTGAAGGATTCTGAGCATTCGGAATTCAGAAAAGAAATCCGGCTGTGTGAAGCCGGCTGTGCCAAGCAGCCGAATACTGCGCAATTAGTACGTGGCATTTTTAAAATGATCGCCGAAATCAACTTATCTACAAGCGCGTGTTCAAATTAAACTGAAATAATATAGGTATTTGATATTTCATCAAAATGTTAAAACATAAATACATAAAAGATAGATATTATAATTATTTATTTGTATTTTTATCGATACGTGACGTCACCACTTTGTCAAGCACTAAGCCTGTCAAACTATTTTCTTTTTCATCCTAAAACAAAAGGAGGTTCTATGCTCGTATAATAATAATTTTAATTTATTTCTGCATATTTTGTGTTTTTTAATTTAACTTAATTTATCGTTTTATAAATAATTTAGTAGGTATAAATACATACAAGTATTGTAAATTCTGGTTTAAAATAATTATTGAATATAAGTATAATACAAATATCAAGCATTATAAATAATTTAGGTACATTAAATAACCTTCGGCGTCCATAACAAAACAAGATTTCGAAATATAGCACTGATAAAAACCTTAATGATCTAAGATAAAAACGTATTTACTTTTACGAGGATTACTTATTATTGACTTAATTCGGATTGTTTCTTCTTGTAAATTCATACTTAGGCTACACCATTTTTGTATTTTAACAAGTTTTAATCTCAAAATTACGACAAAATCGACTGTGAAAAAAAAGCAAACAGAAATATAGAGGCCGAATTGATAACCTCCTCCTTTAAGTCGGTTAAATATCAAAAAGGTAACAGCCCTATAGCTATATCAGTGCTAAAGTCATAATTTCATCGCAGGGGCTTAGTTTCCTAACTGTATGTACGTATATATTATCTGTCAACTGTGCTTAAGACGTCATCCTACATCTGCAAGAAGGTTCATAGGGCACATATTTGAGAGAATTATTTCAAAAATAGAAACGCAACCACACTTTATCTAAACAAGTTCCGTTTTCCGACAGGAGTAATAAAATATAGAAATATTCTTCCGATTATTTTATCACGCAAGACCACGATGAGATCTTCGAAGACAGGTAATTGTAGGGCGATATTCCCAGCGGTGGGCTTCGTGGCTAGTGTTGGAGGGATTTGTTGTAAAATCACACTAATAAAAAAATGTACACTAAGTAATTAATTTATTACTAAAATCACTGCTATTAGTAATTGTTAATGCTATTGTTAATTGTTATATTATATGTTAATTATTATTTTAAATAATTGTTATATTTATGTTATATGTTTAATGTTAAAATGTTACGCGTCGCGACCACAGATCACAGGTAATATTTTGTTTTGTGGACTGACTTAATTTAGCTTATTCAATTTAACTAAAGTCAAAATCTACGCGATCTATCGTAGCTTGCGCTATCCTTTTGCTATGAACAGCATAGGTCAACAGGAGAGCGCCCAGCAACATGTCCTCTCTCTGGAAAGGCTCGCTGCCCTGATTTGAATCGGGTCGCGCGCTGTGTTTTATGGTACTTTAAAAAAAAATTGTAGAAAAATAATAGAGATACCTTAATTGATTTTTTAAAATTTATCTTATAAGTAAGACATTCTTTTATTGCAATATGTATAAATTACAATTAAGTCAAATATCTATTGCATAAATCAATATATCTATTGAGCCAAACTGCGCACGGACCGCGTGCACGGTCTTAAACGCCGCCCGCGATATCTAGTATTACTGACTAGGGTGTTCGGTGGTTATTGCACCGAACAGTAATAAATAAAAGATTTATTTTGCTAGTTTATAATTTAGATACAAAAAAAACATTAGGTATCTTTTTGACTCCTAATTATTGAAATAAATAAATATCTAAACCGATATAAATGTATGAACATTCGATACGCAATATAAAGTGCGAGATAATGCTGCATGCGGCCGCGGCGCCCGCAGCGCATGACCTGCCATGCCTGCCGCTATCTGCGCGTTATCGGCTATCGCACACTCAAGTGTTACAAAACTCTTCACGATTACCCTCAAATTATCGACACCAATATTTTAATGCCATCTCATAAATTATAGGCTCATTCTGTCATATTTATACTAATATTATGAAGCAGTTTGTTTGGTGTGTTCAATTGCTTAAACGCACTAATCTCAGGAACAGCTGGTCCAATTTGAAAAAGATTGTGTAGGACAGTCCATTTAACAAGAAAGGCATATTATATGCCATCAAAGATCAAACATACCTCGGGGGACATCTCGCTTAGATCAATGAAAGAGTTGCCGATACGAACCCTGCAGCCTGCTACTGGCGTACTGATGGACGTTTGGGAACAGTAAATTCTTGGCATTGGAAACATGCACACTTTACATACGTAACATAGCTAAATATTTATTGAAGGGTTTCTTTGGTTGAACGGTCTAATTTCAGGAACTACGGGTCCGACTTGAAAAATTCTTACAGCTCATTGGACGAGGAAGGCTATATAATATTATCATATTGTAATATACTTTATCACGCTAGAACTAATAAGAACAAATCAATCCGGGTAAAGCCGCGGGGTACAGCTAGTAAGAAAATAAAATAGTTGATCGTTCGCGTATCTCCGGGCACACCCTCGGCACGGCCGCGCGCCGCCGCGCCGCACGCGACGACCACTCTGCGCCGCTCACGTGACGGCGCTTATCTCTCACGAGCCATTGCTTCACTAATCTCGCGATACTGTCATATTTCATAACGATAATATTATAATTAAAGAAACTAGATGATGAACACGTCGGTGCTTACCGATTTCGTTTAATCCGTTCATATTGCACTAATTATTGTTTCGATATTGTGTCAATATTATTTACTTCCATTGAGATAAATTGATATTTTTATAAACTATGAGTAATAAGTATTCAAATTTTTATTTTAAATGGCATATACGTAAATCACTACATAGTATAAAACAAAGTCGCTTTCGCTGTCCCTATTTCCCGATGTCCCTATTGTCCCTTTGTACGCTTAAATCTTTGAAACTACGCAACGGATTTTGATGCGGTTTTTGAAGGGAAAACTTCTTTAGCGGTGTTGGGTATAAAATCTTAAACTCGCGTCAGGACACGTGGCCTGATCGAAAAGCGTAAGACGGATGTTTTTTTTTTAGCCCTTATATTCCATGCGTAAGGCGGATACCATTCCAAAATATCAAACATGCTGAACGTTAATAATCAAGTTTTAACTTCTGCCGGCACTCCCCCAGTGCAACCCGTCTTTTTTTTAATAGATAGAGTGATTCAAGAGGAAGGTTTATATGTATAATAACATCTTATAAATAGTGGAGAAGTACTGTTATTTTTGAGGTTTCTAATGTGATGTCGTAAGTATGTAATTACATTTTTTCTGCTTACATTGCAAACGCAGCGTGAACCCTACGAGTTTTATCAAAATAATGTACTAAGTATTGTAACACATTGAAAAGGTCTACAGAAAAGTCCGCGATGGTATATCGCACGCTGAGAACGAAAGTGACCTAATTCAAAATTTTGCAAAAATGAGTTATACTCATAAAATGACTCAGAATAAGGTATTCTATCATTTAATAAATCAAAAACTATCCTATGTCACCTAGAAATCGAAAAACACGTATGTTGCGTCTCTTTATTTATAATTTGCGTATTTTAAACGTCCCTCCGCTAAAATAGTGACCGTTTTAGCCTTTAGTTTCTGTGATCTGTGGTTTTAGTATTATGTCGGCACGGTGATTACATTTCTTAGTTTTAAAGTGATTAAATACTGATTGCGGCGGTTTTTTACCGAAAGGTAAGTAAATATTTTGTCAATGTTCTAATCTTAAAAAGACCGTTATTCGTATTAGGTCACCTTCGTACTAAAATGCAGTTTTTGAATAAATCATATTAATTCATTTTTGTATTATCAATTACTATTCTAAAGTTAACGACATATTTCACGTTATGCCTGTACTTTATTAAATGCTTTCTTTGTTTAAGTGTATTATGAATAAATAGGCCGTTTTAATAAGATTTTGATAAGTTAATATTATGGCGTAACTATTAAAGTTTATGTCGTTGTTTCAATAATAATTTGTTTAAATATTTATGTTTAGGTCATTATATGAAGAGATTAAAGATGATTTTATATAACAGGACCCAACTTTTGGACCCGTATGTTAGTACTGGTCTTAGTAGGGTCTTTTATAGGAGTACCTTTATGTTTCGGGATAGCAGTTTCGATCGAAAATATCTTAGAAGGCCGAAGCAGCCATAATTCGTTTACATATTTCTGCAGATATTTCGTTGTGGTTTGTTATTAATTATTTTTTTTAACGTCATTGCTGTAAGTAACACCAATTGTGGTGGAATGTCAGTCAACGCTTGGTACAGGAAATTTCGGTGAACATTGTCGTATGCAGCCTTGAAATTCACGAAAATAATATGGTGTGTTATGACATTGATCTCAAGTGTTTCAAAATCTGATCAGTAGTCGACCGGTTAGGGCCTCAAGTTCTGTGTGTGGAGATATTCTATTGAAAAGGACATAGGCGAAGATTTTATATGCCGTGTTTAAAAGTGATATACCGTGATAATTCTGGCAATCAAATATGTCACCTTTCTTGTGCTGTACACACCGCTGTAATATACCCTATATATTACAGCGATGTTCCACTCATTGGGCGTATTAGATTATATTAGAAAAACTTAACTTTAATTTTTCCTATGTCACTGTTGTGGCAACCCTGTACTTAGTCTGTGGTTCATGTACCTATGTAATGTGTAAGGCAATGTGCTTTTAGAAAGAATGCAGGAAAGGCACGGAGCGGCGCCGAATGATCGTTAAAGCTCAACAACGGACGCCACAATACTCACATAAATATTTGTTTGCTGATTGCTCGTTCCAATACGATGCAAAAAAAAGCCTTTTGTATAACAAGCGGTACTTGAAATCTTGCGACAATGGGATCGCGTATGGATCCAATTAAATTTCATACGCAACGACAGGAAACGAAACGAGTCAATTACTAGAGTAGAGGTCGCGAGTTGTGACTTGCGCTCCCACCATCCAGTCGCTTAAACGTCATGTAAACATTAGCACGTGCGATCTGACCGCAGGCTGCTTCTTTGCTTGTGTCGATCAATCATTTTTGAGTTTTGATATATGTAATATGATTCCACTGGGTAATACTAATTGAGCTGCATTCGTGTATGCTATTGGGTTTGTGGGACGATGTAAATGATGGACCTAAACGGTAATGTTTTCATATTAAGAGGTATAAAGCAAAATTGCCAATCTTCTATTAGATGATACGTGTAATATTCCAGACCAAATCTAAAAAATAAACTATATATCAAACTGTATTGAAATTTACTCGATAAAAAAAATCACGAAGTTACCTCTAATTTTCACACTTTTACGTTTTCTACTTGACATGGACATAATACCTATTATGATTTTTATTTCATAAACAAATTATATATTATGCTTTAATATATATTTGCGAGAGCTTTGCCAGAGCATTTTGAAGTAATTACTTTTAAGTTTGGTTTTATCACGATAAAACCAAACCTAAAAGTAATTACACAAAATGCTATGCTAATCACTACATAGTATAAAACAAAGTCGCTTTCCCTGTCCCTATGTCCCTATGTCCCTTTGTACGCTTAAATCTTTGAAACTACGCAACGGATTTTGATGCGGTTTTTTTTAATAGATAGAGTGATTCAAGAGGAAGGTTTATATGTATAATAACATCCATTAAATAGTGGAGAAGTACTGTTATTTTTGAGGTTTCTAATGTGATGTCGTAAAAAAATACATTTTTTCCGCTTACATTGCAAACGCAGGCTGAACCCTACGAGTTTTATCAAAATAATGTACTAAGTATTATACACATTGAAAAGGTCTGCAGAAAAGTCCGCGATGGCATATGTCTATCTCTTATGGATAACCCACAATAACTTTTTTTTGTCATTTACTTTTTACGACAAATAATGGCTAATTGTCGATGCGATTTTAACCAATACAGCATTAATCCTTAACCAATTAAATACCTTGAATACATTGTTCCTTTAATATAGATCTATATGGCCCTTTACACCGTATGATTTAAGTGAATATTTTCGAAGATATTACAGATTTAAAAATTGCGGGACGTAGCGTTTGCGGCGGTACCGGCCGGCCGCCCGGCTATCTATTTTACACCCGTGCGAAGCCGGAGCGGGCCGCTATGGTTTTATGTACAACGTTCACAGTTTTTCTGTAGTGTATTTAGTATCAGCATTGCACCCGTGCGAAGCCGGGGCGGGTCGCTAGTGCGGTAATAAACAAAACGTTCAAAATTATAGGCCGATCTCAAAATTATGCGTATTAGGAAAAAACATTGAAAAGATATTCACAAACCTAGATAACATCTCGACATATTTCATAGCATCAACATGGTTTCTTTCGGGGGTGTAGCGTAGAGACTAATCTTATACTATACTAGATTTCCGCCCGCGGCTTCGCCCGCGTTTTCAAAGGAAAACCCGCATAGTTCCCGTTCCCGTGGGATTTCCGGGATAAAACCTATCCTATGTATGCAAGTTACCCTCTATAATATGTGCGCTAAATTTCATTGTAATCGGTCAGTAGTTTTTACGTGAAACAGTAACAAACATCCATACAAACTTTCGCCTTTATAATAGTATTAAGATTAAGATATACGAACTTTCTTTTGAATGCTCTTGATGCCGGCCTGCAGGTGGACGCCGTGTATATTGACTTTTCAAAAGCTTTCGATAAAATTAATCACTCCACATTCGTAATTTGGTTTACGCAGCGACCTTCTCCGCTGGCTTCAATCGTATATTTATATTAAAGCCAGGCTGTCGCACTTAAGGGTTACACTTCTAGATTCCTAAAGATTCCTTTGGGTATTCCACAAGGTTCCCATTCGGGTCCATTCTTGTTTACAATTTATATAAACGATATAGGTAGGTTCTTGTTTTCAAAATTCACACCATCTACTTTATGCCAATGATACAAAAAAATTTATGACAGTTAATACACTTGAAGATTGTTCAAAATTGCAATCAGATTTAGAGAAGTTTGAATTATTCTGCAACATCAACTATTGTTGCAACACTAACCCTGATAAATGTGAAATAATTTCATTCAACAGAAAACGTAATCCTCTTATTTTCGATTACGCTTTTTCCGGTCATAAATAAAACGAGTCACGGAAGTAAGAGATATAGGAGTTATTCTTGATATAAAACTACGCTTTAATTTACGCATGGAATACAATTAATAATCTCTAAAGCCTATGAGCAACTAGGAATGATACTTCGTATCGACAACCGTCCACTTATAAAATATTATAACTATTACGCTTTTGTTCGCAGTATTTTGGAATTTTCATCTACTGTATAGAGCCCTTATTACAATGTCCACATTACTCGAAAATAAAAAATTCAAAATAAATTTCTAAAAGCTTTAGAATATCGGACTGGAAATATCTTTATAAATTATGGAACTAAGTACTTCTAAAAAACTTAAAATAAATTTACTAGAAAAGCGTCGTTTATTTTTGGACCAGATGTTTCTTTGTAAGATCATACATTGCATAACTGATTCAGGCTTATTATTGGAAAAAGAGTTCCCAGAATTCTGCTGTGTTGTCAATAATTTATTATAATGGTAGGTAATACATGATGCTGTCACTTTAAGAGGTATTTGTGTGGGTGAAATAGATTCTCCGAACTTACAAGCCGACTTGTCCTTTCGTGAGCCTTCGCGACCAACTCGTTCCAAATGTCTTTTTCACATACAACATACCAGAACCAGCGCAGGACAACGCGGCGCCACTTCACAGAATGTGTGTCTTACACAATGACAAACTAAATAAAATAGATCTGTTTTCATGCTCCCGATATAGTTTCAAATGTACAATAAACCAATTATATGTATAAACCTTCTAATTTTGGTTAAGTACATGCTTAATTAATGCTTTTTCTCTCGATTTAATATTTCAGAAGTCTGTATTAGTTTTAAGTATTTGGTTACCTTGCAACAGATTATTGTACAAGTGAGTTCTTTTTTTTTTCTTTTAACTACTTTTTCTATTTATGTTCACTCTGAGACGTAGAGGAAACAATTGTTAATGTTATTATTGATTATGTCATTAATTTATGTATACCCTTTTAATTGTCTCTGTAAGATCTCCAAATAAATAAATAAATAAAATAAATAAAAATAAATACATATTATGTCTACATCATGGGCGTAGCCACGGTGGGGCAGGGTGGGGCACTTGCCCCACCCTGGCTCTGGCCTGGAAAGTACCTACTGACTAAAAAACTTAGTATCCGTAAGAAAATTCACTCTCGAAAGTCGTCACACAAAAAAAATGCGATCTAAACAAAAAACTTGCGCACGATTGACCCCATGCGCGTTAACAAACGTAATCCTTTTATTTTTCGTTTGTGTGTTTTTGGCCGATATCTCGGAAACTATCCACTTAAAGGCAAAAGTTATTATGACTTTTTTGTAGAAAGTAAAATTTCGCATCTTTTATTCCTTGTAAACTTTTTTGTAAAATGTACCGTTTACTATTGCACGCCTCTTATGCGAAGCGTTGAGGTTGAGGTACTACTGTCACTTCGCGCAAAACATCTGATTTTTCAAACTTAAAATGTCTTTATGTATCATACATTGCACTTGTAAGATAATACATACACACACATATTAAGAAAAAACACTATTTTTAACGTTCATGATATTTTTGATGTCATTTTTGTCATTTAAACTAGTTAAAAAACAGTTTAAAATAGTTCTGTCTTGGACGTCCGTGTGTCTGTATGTGCGGATCCTTTTTCTTGTTAACACGATAGCGACCGAAATACTTTACTAATCGAGTCTTTTTTTTTCTCTTACGCTTGAGTATGCTCAGGAATAGAACCCTTTCATTTTTCAGGGTCTGATTCGATGTGGTTTAATTGTTATTAAATAAACAAAAATAATAATTAATAAATATTTATTAAAAAAAAATTATGAGGCGTGCACTTTTGGATTTTCCAAATTTTTTAAATTTATGGCCCATTTAATGAACTGTTTTATCGTTTTTGGCTTATGACACTTAAAATATTGGATTAATCAATAAAATACATCTTTCCTTTTTTAAGCAAACTCTATTCCATACAACTTTTGTTTGAAACTTTTTTTTAAGGGTTCCGAACCTCAAAAGAAAAAACGGAACCCTTGTTGTTGTCCTATGTTGTTGTCACTATGTTGTCCGTCTGTCTGTCTGACTGTCAACACCCTTTTTCTCAAGAAAGCGTGGAGGTATCAAGCTGAAATTTATATCGAATACTCAAGTCTACAGTCCCTTGAAGCTGTGAAAGCCAACGCAATCAAAAGATACAGCCGTTTTATGCTGCAAATTATCACAAATTTCGACATTCGCAAGGGAATCAAAACCTACACTGTACTTCCCGTGAACACAGTCTTGAAATTTGGTAAAAAGCAATGTCTTATAGCACAGAGAAAGGAAAAATTGCTAAAACCTACATACATACATTTTAGAGTTACAACATAATAAAAAGTAGGTTTGTTGGGGCCCTCGGTGCGCGATTCAGACTCGCACTTGGCCGGTTTTATTTGTAATGCCCACAATTTTTGAGTTATTTAATGTTCAATGTTGGATTACCGGGATTAAAATAAAGAATTTCAAGGTATGCATACCATATAATGCTACAAATTCAACAAACTAATTATTAAAAATATGTCCTGTAGTACTTCAAAATTAATAGTTTATTTCCTCACCTGCCATAGTAAGACTTTTAAAATAGGTATTTCATTTTATTATATTTCGTACAACTAAATAATATTGAGTATATTATTTTATATTCTGATGTAAAAGTAAAATAGAAGTAAACGAAAAGAGTTTATTTAGAAAAATGTGTAAAATTTTATATAAAAAAAATCTAAATTTTATCAAAATCCAAATGCATTGGATATCTCTTCTTCGTCTTCATTACATCCTTAAAAAAAACTTTAAGGCTCCCGCGTCACCCGCCGAGCGCCGACATTACAACTCAAAAAGTATGGTCACTAGAAAATTTTCAAACAAAAGTTGTCGAGAATAAAGTTATGTATCTTAAAAAATGGGTAGATGCATTTTGTTGATTAATCCAATATTTTGACAGTAATTATTAGCCAAAAACGATAAACGGGTTCATTAAATGGGCCATAATTCGTGAACAGTTAGTTTTACAAAAA